>SNQJ01S0036408.1:36928-53305 GCA_010110895.2 Picea sitchensis
TTTCACTTCATCTTCTTATTACCCTTAGGGAAATGGGAAAGAAGAGTACATTAACAAGAATCTGGTTAGGATCATAAAGAGAATCATAGAAGACAAGCCTTTCCAGTGGCACACACTTCTCACTTATGTTCTCTGGGAAAATCATACAACCACCAAGGCAAGTACAAACTTTACTCCCTTTCAACTCATATATGGACAAGAGGATATTATTCCTACTGAAGTAGAACTTTTCTCCTTATGAATGATGTTACATACTGAAGAATTAAAATATTCTAATTTTCCCCAAAGAATAAATGCATTGTTATCCCTAGAAGAACAAAGAAACTTTGCTTTGGAGAACCTAAAAAGAAGGTAGCAAATGGTGAAAAAATATTTTAACAAGCAATCAAAGGTCATTGAATTCAATATTGATCACAAATTCTTTTTATGGGACTCATACCATGCTGAAAGAGGGAGACATTCTAAATTCAAAAAATTATGGCTAGGTCCTTTCAAAATCTCTTTTATCCTTGGCACAAACTCATACCTTCTAAAGGATTTGGAAGAGCGGTTTTTTTCTTACAGTACCAATGGTTCCCACTTAAAACATTATGTGGAACTAGCTTGATTATAAACAATTTGTACAAGAATGATTGTTGTATATAGTCCTTTGTCTTACTATGTATTTTTTACTTAGGTTTGTTGAGTTTTAAATTATGTTCTTTGTTTCTTGAAATCATTAGAAATAAAGTCTGGATCAATTTTTCCATAACAATGTTATTCTGTAAGTATTGTTGATCGATGAAAAATAAAATACATATGGCTGTCATGATGTCCTCCTTTTAGACACCACATAAATAATTTGTTTCTTTTAATACTGTTGTAGTATAGTTGGTTTCGTATTCTTCCTTGTTTATGCTATCCCTTTCTTCCCTCCATCCTGAGATTCAAAATCATATCAGAATTATTCTCCTTTAAAGTCTAAAAATAATTATCAATTATGAATATCTGTGCATACAGGACCAACTCCCCTCATACATATCACTTTCCATAAGTTATTCCCTAAATTCTTGTCTCATTATTTATCTTAAACCATATTTTTTCCCCCTGTTGCACAACTATTCTTTTCAATATTTTTTGATCACCTACTTCTATTGGTATGTGAAACCAAACATTATGAGTTCTAAATCTGTTGAGAACAGATTTCCCTGTGGAGTCGCTAGTTCGTTGACGCATAAAAAGTGCAACACAGAATCCCTGCATGAAAATGGGTTTCAATTCCTTATTACTTATATATATAATAATATACTAAATAGGTGGGACCTTGTTATGTGAATAATGATGAAAGGCACTTTTATTTGATTTTCTCTCATGATTAACTTGCAAAATTGATTCTACAATTTGGGAATAAACCTAGAAATTCAAAACTGCTTTTCCATGTGAAATGGACGAATGATGGGTGTGTTGGCAATTTAATTTAAAAAAGAAAGGAAAAGAGGAAAATGTGTGTTTTAATAAGCATCTTGGTTTATTCTTGCTACACATATATTTTGACTTGTTGTTCAAACCTCAAGCACAAGCCACATATAGTTATGGTGTATTGAACTTATGGTATACTTGTTATTATTGTGGACAATGGATACGTTTTATGAGATGGAAATCCTTCACTAGCAAGGAATGTGGCACATAACATGTTTTAGTGCTAAGTGTTGAGTATACGTTAAGATTTATTATTTTAATGTAGGGAGGTGAATTTGATTTTTGGATTAAAATTTTATGTGGAAAACATAGTGGACTATGTGTTGGAAGTATTGGGTGCACTTGTACTTGGCTCTAGTTGATGGAAATTGATGCGGGAAACAACATGCAATTACTGCACATCACTCTAACCCTACCTCAAGGTTGCCACCTTCACTTTGTTTGCATTTATGTTGGTTTCTTTGGCTAGTGTTTCCTTCATATTGCCCGTCCTTGGGAAGAATAGTGGTGCTTCTTGGTTTTCTAGAATTCTCCTTACATGTATGTTGGCTCTTACCTCTCCATTCATGAACTGTAGCTCCACTCCAAATAAAATCATGATGTTGGCTCTTGGATTTTCTTATAGACTGTGTTTTATTTATGAATTTTATAATGGGTGTATGTGGGTATCACGGTTGTGCAAATTACATTTACATGGAGGTTCCTCCTTGTTGGCATTTAAATGTTTCAATATGAGAATAATGTTTAAAATTCCTTTCTGTTTGAATCATGTGATTGCATTGCACCCAAATTTAATGTTGCTTATGTTGTTGTGGTTGTTGGAAAATATTTATGGCAAGTAGTTTTGGTTTCACTCATCTCTGGTGATTAAAATTCAAGGGTTTTTCTTTGTGAAACAAAATAACAGTTTTTTTTTTATTGCATAACGCCATACCCTTTACCCAGTCTTTGGAGGACTTGTAGCTCCTTCAAATTATATTTCCATTGCTTGTGAATATATGTGAGACAAATGTATTTTACTTGCGGCCACTAGGGGAGGTCTTTGGAAGGTCTGTTGTGGAAATAAATGGTTAAATGTTTTTTACAAAACCCTTATGAATGTTTCGTCTTTATGTTTTCCTAGACCTTAGTTACTTTATCTGATGTATGAAAATTAGTAGATTCAAACTCTGGTCTTGATGTATGTTATAGTTTTGACCCGACAATGGGAAATATTGGTTATATGCATTAAGTATTTTCTCATTTCTTATTTATCTATGGGGGTTTGGTCTAATTTGAAGTTATATGATGATTAAATAAAACGATGAGCACTAGTTTCACATGGGGTTTAGAACCCAGTATGTTTATGCAAAAAGTATTGAGGTTGTGATACAAGCATTCAATAGCGAAAGTTCAATGGATTTATGTTTGTCTTCTCAGCCTGTCATGTGTGCTTGATGTAGTCTGGTTTTAATTGCTTCGAATGAATCTATTAGCAGTCTCTTATAAAAGCTTTGCTAATTGAAAAGGAAAAAGGAGAAATTAAAGTTGTGAAGTTTGACAGTCCTGAAACTTTCCTAAAGTTTTATATTTGGGTAATAAAAATACGATTGTGTCTTGGATTTGAATTATTAAACAGAGAAAAGTTTTGGCAAATGATGGTGATGACGATTTTCAATAAATATTATTGCATATAATAGAACAACAACATTATTTTTCCCTTTCATTATCTCACTTTTCTCTCATTATATGCCCACTGGCTTCCCAAATACATTTAAAACATCCCCTATTCTATTATTATGAATTTCATTTTTTTTTTTTAAGAAAAAAAAAGAAGATAAAGGATTAATAACAAAAGAAAAGGACTAGATGATGACTGGTGTTGGAAATTTGGATATGGATACATTTTCTTTTACTTCTTCATTTACTTGAGCAATAATTGTTGGTCTTTTCCCATCCATGCGACCATTTTATGCTCATTACAACTCCCCCCTTCTTCCCAATATCCCTATCACTCCCTGTTCAAGTCGAAAATGGTTGTTGAGTTTAAAAGTATTGATGGATGGATTCCATGTTTTTTTGTTGTGAATGATAGATCCAACCTTTTGATTTTATTTAGGTAGAGTATTGATGCATGGATTGTTAACATTTTTTCCTAACATGATTGGGATATTTCTTCAAGATGAGTTTTTTTAGCGGAGGAAAAAATAGAAGAGGTGTTAATAGAAGTGATAATAGAGGCATAGGAAGTAATTGTCAAAGAGGTCATAGAAGGCCATGATTTTCGATACATTTTGACATTGATCCGCAAGAATTGAATCAACTTTTCCAAGATGGGTTTTTTAATCTAGTTGGATAAGGAATTATGAAATCTATACCTGAGAGGAATCCTTACCAACTATGTCAGAATGTATTTGGTATCCACGTTCCCCCTCATATGTCTATTCATCCAAAACCACCTATCAATGATGGTTGGAAATAAATTATTCATCAGCCTGTAGCTCATCACCATGGTTGGAATAATATTTTGTTTCCATTACCCCCTCCTTCACTGCCAATACCCCCTCCTCCATCACCAATACATCCAAATTCTCAAGCTAATCATGTTGTCTCGCTAGTACATTCCTCTCATGCAAGTAAAAGGCTAAAAACTAATGTTCCCAAGCCAGATATAGATAAAGGAAAAGGAGTGGCCACTCCCTCCAAGTCATCCAAAGATTCCTATGAATCTATGTCCTCTCATCTCTATCTCAAAGACGAGTGTTCACAAGTCATTAATGCATTTCACTCACAAGGTTCCCATCAATTGAAGGCTATTGCACATGATAAATCAGAAATGGGATCAAAAGAGGGCAGCAATGAAAAGGGAAAAAATGTCTCTCATAACTAATATTGTTTTTAATGTTGATTAATGTTATTTTCTATTGAGGATAGTCTTTTTATTTTGACAATGTTTTGGACAAAAAATACAGATTTAGACAGTGTTTTGGACAACATCGATATAATGTTATTTTTGGATATACTCATGTTCTATTTTGTTGATATTAAAATATTTGATCATTAATATGAGGATGGGAGTTATAAGGAAGATGTTTGAATCAAATGTTTGGGGTGTTATACTTCATGTTTTGATGATTATTAAAAGAAATTGAAAATGAGAGTCACAAGGGGTCCCACCTATTTAGTTATTATTTAGTTAGACCCTTATCTATATATATTATTATTTATTTGTCTCAATTAATTAGTTAATCTAGTTAATCTTAACAAAAGAAAGGTATTTGAACTACCATAACTTATTGAGAAAAAATAAATGTTCAATCAAATGAAGATACAAGTGGAGTAAGAGAGAATAGAGGGAGAACTTATACTATAAGGTTTTCTCTGTACTTGTGAGATGCTTCCATTATTCATTCATTCTGAGTTTACTAGAAAGATTAACCATCTTGATGACATCAAGGTCTTATTGAATGCAACAAGATTTAAAAATTGAATCATATCTTTCAAAAACTTGTCTTTAAATGTGTATGATTTATATTTGGAAGTCTGTGTGTTCTTGTTTGTTTATGAATTAAATTTCATGACTGATAAAGAATATTTTGCAGAGTCATTAGTGCATTCCACTCACAAGGTTCCCATCAATTGAAGTCTATTGCACATGATAAATCAGAAATGAGATCAAAAGAGGGAAGCAGTGAAAAGAGGCAAAATGTCTCTCATAACAAATATTGTTTTTAATGTTGATTAATGTTATTTTCTATTGAGGATACTCTTTTTATTTTGACAATGTTTTGGACAACAAATACATATTTAGATAGTGTTTTGGACAACATCGATATAATGTTATTTTTGGATATACTCATGTTCTATTTTGCTGATATTAAATATTTTATCATTAATATGAGGATGGGAGTTACAAGGAAGATGTTTGAATCAAATGTTTGGGGTGGTATACTTCATTTTTTGATGATTATTAAAAGAAATTGAAAATGAGAGTCACAAGGGGTCCCACCTGTTTAGTTATTATTTAGTTAGACCCTTATCTATATATATTATTATTTGTTTGTCTCAACTAATTAGTTAATCTAATTAAGCTTAACAAAAGAAAGGTATTTGAACTACCATAACTTATTGAGAAAAAATAAACGCTCAATCAAATGAAGGTACAAGTGGAGTAAGAGAGAATAGAGGGAGAACTTATACTATAAGGTTTTCTCTATACTTGTGAGGTACTTCCATTATTCATTCATTTTGAGTTTACTAGAAGGATTAACCATCTTAATGACATCAGGGTCTTATTGAAGGCAACAAGATTTAAAAATTGAATCATATCTTTCAAAAACTTGTATTTAAATGTGTATGATTTATATTTGGAAGTCTATGTGTTCTTGTTTGTTTATGAATTAAATTTCATGACTGATAAAGAATATTTTGCAGAGTCAAGTGACAACATTTTTTGGCAAGCTGATCCAAATATTTAGCTTCAATTTTCTTTTTTTGTCAGAGTCTTTTTGTATGGTTCCCATCGAAGGCTTCTAAATTTAAATTTGGTCCCTACTCTCGCAGGGGTTTGTAAAGAGAATTTAGCTTTGTATCTAAAAATGAAATAAATATAAAAATCAGATTTCTAATTTATGTCTCACATGTGTATTTTGATGATTTGGTTCAGATTTTTCTTTTAACCTTGTCTCTTATCCATGTAGAAACTTATGGAATTTAGATTTATTTCTTATTTTATTTGTTTCAGGTTGTATAACATATATAAAACCAACCTTGGTCCCTCGTGCTTAATACCTTAGCCCAACAAGATCTGAAAATGCTTGAGTAAGGTTCTCTTTTCCTCAAAGGGGGTTGGATCCTCCTTTTGGTTGGAGCAGAATTACAGGTGGTTGTAGACACCTTCGGTTGGAGGCAGAGCATGAGGGTGCCTCCCTTAGTTGGATTGATAGGGTGGAAGTTGGTGCATCCTTGGATGTAATTCTTCAGACATATAAGAAAAAATCATTATGTGTGGTTTTTCAGCATTGGGTTTCCACATAAAATACAGTGTGCTATGAATTGTGTGGATGTGTCTATTGTGTTTGTGTACATAGCCCGATATGGATGTTAATGTTATATGATGTGACAACATATTACTAATGAATTGATGAAGATTGTTGAATAAGTTAAGGAATATACATTGTGGCTAAAAGGATTAATAAGTGGTATAAATTGCTCATTATAAAATTCACCCCCCTCTCCCGGTAATCCAACGACAAGTGCAATAGGTTTAGGAACAACCATACTAGGTGGACAGATCATGCTGAACTGCAAAGGATGGGTTGTGGGCTGGGACCACGAGTATGACATGTGGGCTTCGTGTATTGTGGTAGGTTCATAGCCATGCTTCTTTGGTTTTTCATGGGGGTATGCATGAGCATGTTTTGTTGGATTGATAGAATTGGAAGTTGGTGCATCCTTGAATGTAATTCTTCAAGACATATAAGAAAATCATTATGTGGTTTTCTCCCGCATTGGGTTTCCACATAAAATACCGGTGTACTATGAATTGTGTGGATGTGTCTATTATTGTTTATTACACACTGATGGATGTTAATGTTATATGATGAAACAACATATTACTAATGAATTGATGAAGATTGTTGAATAAGTTAAAGGAATATACATTGTGGCTAAAAGGATTAATAAGTGGTATAAATTGCTCATTACTAATTCACCCCCCTCTCAGTAATCCAACAACAAGGGTGCAATAGGTTTAGGGGAACAACCATCTTTTCAGTGGATAGATCTACTTCTTTGAACACTACAAAGGATGGGTTCCATGATGGTGGGACCCACAGGGAAATTTATGCAGCATGTGGGCTTACGTGTATTTGGTAGAGTTCGCAACCATGCTTCTTTGGTTTTTTCATAGGGGTATGCATGAGCATGTTTTCATGGTAGTGTTCGTGGCTATGTGACCTTGAAGGGATGAAAACATGTGGATAATATGGAGTTTCAGTGAATATCCACATTTGATCGGGTGCGAACCAATATAAAGAGCTCAAAACACTATCCATATTAATGGTCCTTCTGATTCCATGGGAGGACTTATGTAATGTTGGATCTAATAGTTGTGTTCCTCCGCAGGTAATCTTGTTGTTTTGCATAATTTATCTCATTGCATCATGTTAGGGGTGTTTTATTCTTTCATTTGGATACATCATATTGCTCGGGAAGAAGGATGTCTTCTCATTTCTACACACTCAGAAGAAAATGTGAATACATCATTATATCAATAAAAATAATTTCATTCTATGTTCATTTCAATTAATCCAAATGAAAATTGCTCTTCAAAATGGGTTCTCATCGATCTATCACATGATAGGCCCTTTTACTTGTATAAATTAATTAGACACATGAGAGAATATATCCCTAACCTCTTTTAGAGTTGACCATGTAAAATGAAATGGGATTTTGGGTTTGTTATGTAGGTAAGGGGTGATAGAAAACCTCATGATATATTCAATTTATCCAGTATGTTTGGGGAGTATAGGTTGATAGGAGATATTCCTGAATAAAAATTTCCCCTCTCCCTTTTTCTTTGTTTGGATCATTAGTAGGATCACATATTAAGTGGATGATATTCGTAGTTGATATGACTAGATATGCACATGATAGTGAGAATGAACTAAATTAGAGGTAGCCAATGGTTAGTCAGACTTAAGGGAGATGAACACCATAACATGTGATATAAGCATGATGTATTGATTGGTCAAGGAAGGGCATGCATCCAAATTAAGTATTTTAAAATTCCAAACTTTGAATCACCAAGAATGAACATCCCTATATTGGAAAGAGAGTGTTATTCCTACTTGATCATAGATTTGACTGAAAGAAGTGATGGGAAATTAGTTATTCGGGATGCATCACCATACCAACTATGATAACTATTCAACTTCCACAATCCTTTAGGAAATATGGTACTTGATTAGAGTGCTATTGGGATACTAGAACAACATTCAAATGGGGCCTTTAAAGGACCTGATACTAAAGAGACATTGGTTACTGTATTTGGAAAGATGGCTTGTAACATATTATTTAACTAAGTGCTTATAAATAATTGCCCTTTTTATACAATTAGGCCAAGGAAGAAAATGTGACACCAAATTGTAGGTAAGGTTAGGCATCTAAATATAGGGACTACTAGGGGCCCTGTTTCTTTAACTAGTGAAGGATAAAGAAATAGGGGGGCTTGTTGTGGCTACAAAAATTGGTGACACACTAGGAAAACCAGTTATCTCCTTCATTAAACATTTAAGCCTATGGATATACATCTAATCATAACATTAACTCATAGAAATTGTAGTGGGTGTCATCATAATTATGGGTACCACACGGATGTCAAATTATTAAAATATACGATCTTGTTCTTTAAAGAATTATCTGACACATCTTCTTCAGTTAACTAGTATATGAGGTAAATTTTAAATGAGTACCATGATTAGCTCCAACTCAACAATGGGTTCTGATTTTTTTGAATAAATAGAATCAGACACATACATAAGTGTGCTTTTTGTCTCTCTATTTTCGAAATTTCTTCATTGTCAATGAGAATCCATGGCCTTGACAAAGTTTCCTTGATATCATATAATAATATCCCCACTACCAACAAGTCTCCATAGCCCCAATTAGTTTAATTATACTTCCCACACCATTAATGATTCTTTCAACTTCCCTTTATTTTATATTATGCTTTACCCTTTGAATTTGTAAATAGTATTATATGCACAATCAGGGTGTATGGGAAGTGGGGTGATACGAGAGTTTCTTTGATATTCTAAGTACACAATGTTCATCTTGAGTTCAACCCACAATTTTTATCAAAAAAAATCATGGTGCCTTGTTAAGTTTATTGGGTGGATGGAGCTCATAAAACAAGATACATAGATATTTCTATATTGCATGGATCATCATGTAGGCCTACCATACACATCAATGTTCTACCACAACCATGGAGTTTTTACTAACAATTGTAAACTGAGCATGATCTTGTCTAGCTTAAGCGACCTTCATATCAATGATTCACATAAGTGATCTTCCATATGTTCAACCAAATTTGTGTAACCCAAAAGTTCAGGAAGGTTCTTTCAAAAGGAAGGGGTGGAAGGAAGCGTTAACATCCAGTAGTAACCTTTTAATGTGTCGAATTAGGGGGAATTTTGGTAAAAAGGATTCTTGCTCATAATGAAATTATGGTAGTATGAGCCAAAGTATGAAATCAATCCACAAACATCATCAAGGAGTGGTGAACTGATCTAGGTGTCCACTTTTTTTTATGGTGATGCTTCCAAGGAAAGAAAACGTTAGGTATAGGTGTACAAGATTTCCCCCCTTCTCGGGATTTGAAAAGTACGTTAATAATATTAGAATAATGACCTAACAAGAGAAGATTAATAATTCACAAGGCTTATGTGTTGGCTTACTTGTTGATTTGTGGGAAAATAAAGTGGGTGAGGGGCATAGATAGAGATTAAATGCTTTGTTTCCCTTCCATGTAAATAATATCATGAAAGATATGTTCACCTCCTCAATAATGATTAATATTCATTAAGAAAACATGGCCTCCTTAAAATCATAGGAAGTATCAACAGTTCTTGAAATTAGATCATGATTCGACCAATTTGAAAGTATTTGAATTCTACCATGAGGAATTGTAAAGAGATATCAATAATTCCTTGGGAAGTATTTGAAGATTAATTTTTTTTTATCAAATGCTTCCATGAGTGCTTCAAAGTTTCATGTGGGATAATTCTATAGAGGTGTATGGAGATCGCCTTCTATGCAATATTAAAAAAAGAAAAATTAAACCCCTTTAGACATAATTCAACAATTTTTTTTAATGGAAAACATTGTTATCAAGATCTGTATAAATGTATTAGGATTTATATTCGAATTATGTGACATGAGATGATTTCTTGTTGATGTTTTTTTAATCATATTACGGCCATAGGTTCCCTTATTACATATTTTATGGTTAGACTAGAGGGAATTATGGTTGGAAGAGAGATGATTCAAAATTTTAGAGATTTATCAGGGTTATGGTGGATTGAGAATAAGATTTGGGTTCACCTTCGGGAATAATTGAAAACACTTTATACCACAAGGTAAGACAATTAGAATCTAGAGACTAACTCCTAAAATCAAAGTGAGGAAAATGTGTTTCATTGATTGATTGGATGATTTATCACCATCATTCTAAAACTTGACCATGGTTTATATAATAAAACATTTGGAGGTCGCTTGGGTTAAGTCATTATTCATGAAAGTGATTTTCCTAACTAATATTTGACACTATCACTTACAGATTATGTGATAGTGATTTTATGACGTAGTATCTTTGATGTTTTAGAAACATCTAACCGATATCAACACAAAGAGAGTATGTGTTGCCAATATCACTCATTGGTGCATGATTCAATCAATGGGAAGACAAAAAAAAAATAATAGCTTGACGATCATAATTGGTTTTAGTAGATAAAATTCTGGTACGCCAAGTATATCAAGAGGATACCTGATTCTAAGGGAAGAAACAATGATAAAATAAAAATGAATATTCTTTCCCCCAAGGGGAAATAGAAATGGATACTATGAGTTCTTAGACAAGTCATTTCAAAATTTAGAACAAAAATTAATGTATGTCTATAAAGTAAGACACTAATGCATAGACGATAGTGATTTGATCGTGGGTTCGTTTGAAATTTGATCAAGCGGGATAGCCAAAAGTTTCTTCCCTTGTTTTGGGTTTTTGTTTCAAGAAGGGAGGCTATGGGAAATGTTAATCAATTTTCTTAATTTTCTTTCTTGTCCAAATAAAGATTTATAGAAAACATCTTATTAGAAATCACACTACACAATAATTCTTACAAAGAGAAAGTAGAAGAGGAAAATTAAAAGACCCAGTGCATGTATGTACAATGAACCAAAAATTGACTTCATATTAAATTTATTGTAAATGAAAACAAAAATGCATGAAATTAAGCAATTTTTTCTACTCTATGTTACTCCTATCCTAAGATTTTCGATCATAGGGTTATATAAATGTATAATGCCAATGCAACCATCCAAGTAGTCTCAAACCTACAATCATATATGTACCAATAGTTAACAGTAAAAAATAAAGTGTTACTATATAGCACATAAGGATTGTTACTCGATCGTGACCTTTATGAAAGATATTATAGTGATTTTGAATGAGAAGAAAAGGTGAAAGAGGATTCCTTAGCCAATTATCAAGTCTGTCGAGGTATATGGAAAAAGGATCATAAGGCTTGTGTGAAAGGAAAAAAGACTGTAATGGATAATCACTATCGAGGTTTTCTCATGATGATGTGATAAACAGGTCGTTCTCATAATTTCTAGGAGGCTCACAAAAAAAATGAGGTTCATAAATCACCACATGCCCCAACTAAGAAGCCTTATCGAATTGATGTAATACACGACACATGAAATTCAGGGTATTGGTTTTCCACCAATATTCAAGTTTTTGATTAATCATGATATCAAAAGGGTCAAACATATCACCAGGTTGATTATTGACAATAATAGAGTCTATGATCATGTTATCGTTGATGGAAGGGAACTCGGGGTGGACCTTAAATGTATGGACAAGACCAAAATATGTTTGATAATGGACATTGTTTGAAACATTTGCTTTGCACTGTAGGAAAAGCGTATGTGGTAAGGGGTCCATATTATCCAGGGTTCAATCGTTATGCTCTATTTCATATGTGTACATGTCCCACACCAAGCCATAATATTTTGACTTCAATTTTTTTTAAAAAGTATGGTGAAGAGACACTCCCAACGAAAATGTATCGTCATAAGAGTTACAACGGGTGACCCGATATTTTGAGAATATAGGAGAGTTAGGCACATCCCTAGAGGTAAGATAATATTAAATTGAAAAGTATCTTGATGATGGAAGTCAACTGAAACAATTTGTCTTAGATGTACTAAAATCCAAATGACTAGAAAGGTAACAATCAAGAGTCAATTCCTAGACCATCTCAACCTGCTCTAGATCGGTCAAGGTTCATTTTTTTTAGATGTAGTGTGGAGGGAATTGGCTTTAATTTTACAGGTTAATTAATTATGATGGTCATACTGATTCTTAAGTCAATGCAAGGGGTGATTGATTGTGCATTCAAGATTCATTTCCTCACATAGGACGTGACCCATGTTGATGTGTGAGAAACAAGTATAAAACTCATAAATCTAAGAGTTGGCCCCTTGTTCAATATTAACTAGGGTAACCACATTCAAAGAGGAAAAAGAGCTATAAGTGAAAGGGATTAACTTCATTTCGGTTTGGTCTGTAGGAAAGGTGATATGGTAGGGTTCTATATGTTGCACACACATCCTAGAGATAATCATGGGTATGATTTTTTAAGAAACCCGAGCATAAAATAAAATTTTCTTGATCATGGTGGTATTCATTGCTAAGATAAATCATGGAGTTCCCATCCTAACCTGGGTAACATGAGGGGTCAAGGATGATATTCGATAAGAAAGGATCTGAACAGATGGTGGTGTCTTGAAAAATGTAAGGCTTTTGATGTATGGACAACTAGGAGGATGGTTCAATATTATCGACGGGGAAAATAGAGCCAGACTCCCTACTTCCCGTTGTTGAAGGTGATTGGGGAACTGTAAAGTCATAACAACTTCCCTTTGGGTTAATTATAGCTTCCTCTTCCTCTTTTCGTAATGCATGAGATGGATTATAATAATGAGATCCTAAAATAACCATCGTTTTGCCCTGAAGTGTCTCAAAATATGATGCACCTAATTCTCTTGTATCATTCTCGAAGGAAACTAAAGAAGACAAATCTTTGGCATGAATTTCATATTCATTATCTAGGAGAAAAGGAAGTGTGGATGGGTTAGAGGATGCATAGGATTCCTTTTGGAATATGCACTCTAGGAAATTAGAGTGACCTAAGGTGAGGAAAGGTCCAACTGTGTGCTAGTCAGTCCAAGTAGGAGTATCCTTAGTGCCAATGTAGGTAGTGATACCAGGTTCAAACCCTAACGATCAGTTTGAATCATTAGAAAGGGCCAACATTGGAGGGAGAAAGTCATCGACATGAGTGATGTATTTAATATGGAACTTAAATATAATACATTTAAACCTTAGAGAGAATAAATCTAGGGATTCGTCTGGTTTCTTTCTCAAGTTGTGTAACTCCTGACACAACTAATCATAATCATAATTGGTGAAAGAATCCATAAATTCATGTGTAAATTGTTCCCATGTATGGATGGAAGTGGTTGGCAAGGTCTTGTACCAGTCTTTGACATGTCCTTTGAAAGTAAGGGTAAACAATCTGCAAATAGCTCCATTGTGACAAATATTGTGAGAATAATAGTTCATACAGAACTACACAACATGATTGAATGAAAATGGTTTCCCCTCACCATAAATTTGACTCACAACAAGATAGATTCTATCAACTTTCTAGGAGTGTTTGGAGGTACAAGACCATAAATTCATCTCCATAAAGGGATTCAAGAAGGAGCCATGGATACAAGTTGGAAAAAACTAACATAATAAACTCCAAGGGCTCAACTTGTATTTTATCCCTCCTTCTAGTGCCATTTTGTTGATGCGGGAAAATTTCCCAATGTCGACATGAGGGAGAGTTTCCCAATGAAAGGTCTACAATTAGACCCACTCTCGTTTGAATAGCAACCTACCGCTAACTGGATGAATTTCTCCCTATAGAGAGACTTTCCATTAGAGATAGGAAAGCATATAAATGGATTTCAATTCTAATATGTAAATGTAATTATATTTCTAAGAGAAACTGCAGTCATATCTAACAGTAGCAAGATCAATTACACGTCTATAATTCRTTGTGCAAAACAAAAATAATTCCAATTTTACATAATCAAATCATATTACATAMTTATTTKCATATATATGTTCATAAGCATTATTTTGTAATTGAATTCATAATTCATTTACAATTATTTCCTACAAATGATAATTGACAAAAATGACAAATTGAACATCTGCAAGAAACAATCAACAACAATGCACTATTTGTTTGGTTGTGGAGCGAGATTATCTTCATGATTTAGAGGTATTGTTTCAGTTGTGTTTGGATCCCATTTCCTGATGGGGGGTTGTGGGGGGTCTTTTCCCCCCATATTTTTCGTCGAGGGGTCTAGGGGGGACTATCACACATTTTGGAGCTCCCTTGATGAGAAATTTTTGGGAAAATTTCCTTCTAAAATATTGTAATTTTGTAGTCAATTTGGATTGTTCATTATAAGGTCATAGATCTGATGGTAGAAGTTATGTTAGGTTTTTTTCCCTAGAATGAAACCCTCTTTTTATGTATGAGATAATTGTATTTTGGCTAACCATGAGAGTGAATATTGTATTATGAGAGAGGAAACTGTGAGAAAAATAAGAGGAGGTTACAACAAGTGTTTTGTAGGTTATATCCCTTCATTTGTTGGATAATATTAAAGGAAGGGTTGACAATTTCTCTGGTGGATGAAGCCCATATTTGGTGAACGACATATATCTATGTTTCTATTGTATTGTGTATATTTTGTGTTATATTTCCTCATATTTATAATTTTATAGCTCCGTGATCCTCTCTTTCTAACACTATTGAATACATAAACCATGAAAGTGCTTGCTATTATCTTCCTTCGAAGAAATAATTCATTTTCAAGATTACAAAAACAAGAGAGATTTCCTATCTACCTTTGAGTCCGATAAATAATTATACAACACCCAATTTTGGATTTCCATCCCCTTTCCCTCCCCTTTTACATTGTATTTCTTATATACTTGAGGGTGGATTGTTGTACTTCCTAATCACATGATTGTTTGGTTACAACTTCCCTACTCTTCCCATTCCCATCACATTTGGATTTTTTGGATCCATAATGAATCATAACACAATATTCCTTCTTACTATCGTGCTTCTCAGGAAGGTGAGAAATTATAAATATTTGGGGGTGAAAGGATTTCCCCCTGAAAATTTGGTCCAGATGATGGCCAACTACAGGGGAACTTGTTCATTGATCGTGAATCTGCAATGAGGGTTCAGGAGAACCAGTTGACCAAGAAGAAGAAGAAAGTCTCCTCCCTAGACTTATCCTTTTGAAAACACGAATAGATGTCGAAACATGAATGTTTTTTTTATTTCCTACAACAAGATTCTGAGTTGGCTATTCATTTTGATCTGGATAGACGTTAGCTCCAACTTTGTATTACTTCCATGTCTCAATATATTTCCTTCTTTCTCTGGTAATAGGTAATTTGTTGCTTGCGAAAACAAGTGAATTTCCTCATTGGATTAGATCTATTGAATCCTTCACGAGAAATTTTTGGGAAAATTGCCTTTTAAAATATTGTAATTTTCTAATCAATTTGAACTGTTCATTATAAGGTTGTAGATCTAATGGTATAAGTTATGTTAGTGTTTTTTTCTCTAGAAGGAAACCCTATTTTATGTATGAGGTAATTGTGTTGTGGCTAGAGTATGAGAGTGAATATTGTATTATGAGAGAGGATACTATGAGAAAAAGAAGAGGAAGTTACAATGGGTGTGTTGTAGGTTATATCCCTTCATTGGATGGATAAGAATAAAGGAAGAGATGACAATTTCTCTGGTTGACGTAGCCCATATTGGGTGAACCACATATATCTATGTATCTATTTTATTGTATATCTTAAGTGTTATATTTCTTCATATGTATTATTTTATTGCTCCGTGATCCTCTCTGTATAACACTATTGAATAAATGAACCATGAAAGTGCTTGCTATTATCTTCCTTCGAAGAAATAATTCATTTTCAGGATTACAACAATAATAAGAGAGATTTCCTATCTTCCTTTGAGTTCGATAAAGAATTATACAACACCCAATTTTGGCTTT
>SNQJ01S0036408.1:72286-86010 GCA_010110895.2 Picea sitchensis
CACAGTTATGTGGACGTAGCCCTAGGGAGAGGGTGAACCACGTATATCTTGTGTTATGTGTGATTGATGTTGTGTTCTCTATCATTTGATATGATGCTATTGTGATATTGTATTAGATCTGAAATATAACTTGTGCAGTAGGTTTAAGGAAGATAAATAATAACTAGGTGACCGTGTGTTGTTGTTGTGAATCCACTCTGCATTTCCTCTGGTTGTAGACACTTATGTCTTGCAACCCCCTATAACTACTTCAGGTGAGACTGCATCTGCTTCGTAGGTGTTGCCAAAAGGGCTAGTAGTTAAATCTTGTTGGTGTGTTGTTAGAGTTGAACGCTGGGTCTGCCCCTGTGCCAACAAATGGTTCTGTTGTTGGGAGAAGAATCTTATTGAGGGAATGCCAAGGTGGTTTCCATCGAAGAGAGATATTCAGAAGTGGATAGAATATCAAGAAAAGGAATTCGCTAAATCCAATAATAAGAACCCTAGTCTTGGTACAGAGGATTGGTTGGGAAGATATATCTTTACTAATATACACAAGATTTTCTTTGGAGTAATCCATCGGGAGCTATATGAGTGGCTAGCTAGGTTAGCAGATACCCAGTTCGAAGTTAGACTCAGAACACCTATGGTTTAGACATCGGTGCTGATCAATAAGGTCAAGAGAGTTGACAATGCCATGTCAAGAGTAGTAGATCACTGGTTTGATAGTACCATCGGAGGGTATATCACTGAGTTTGTTGTTGACAAAGTGGAATCATATAGCCAAGAAGAGAGATATTTCTTTAAGGGACCTAGAGGAATTTTTTTACATTTTCTGAAGTTGAAGATCAAGATGTTATTGCATGAGAAGAACATCTTGAAGATACAGTAATTAGTTAGATTGAAAGAGCCATTGTTCAAAAATTCAGATAGTGACAATGACACAGAGGCTGGACATACACGCAGTGGGAGAGTGTTCAGAGAAGTTCATCTTGCAAACTTGTTTAAGTAGAACTACGGAGACAAAGGGTTCTACAGTGGAGAAGAGGAAGATCTAACAGACGAAGAGAATTCATGATCCGCTAGGATAGAGGAACCTCGCCTAGAAGAGCCAGAAACTTCAAGAACTGCATCGACTGTTGAAGTAAGTACTATTATTCCTCATGTTGCTTCAAAAGTGTTAAGTAACTAGAGTAACCTAAGTCATCAGAACGCTCAGAACACTGTCACTAGCATTCCACCACATACTCAGTCAGGAAACCTAGGAATATCTATGGCAGATGAGATGAGGTTACCCACCTTTAGAGGAGATGGATCTGAAGATCCTGATCAACACTAGTTTCTATGTGAAGTTGTGTGGAGTATTAAGAATATCATCGACGAAGCTGTCAAATGAGATTAGTTCAGTACTACCCTAAGAGATCATGCACTGAGTTGGTACATGAAATTCATCCAAGGAGATACACATAAATTGTTGAATTCCATTAATACTGCGCTAATTGCCAAATTCAAGAAACCTAAGTCAGAGTTGCAGTGCATTACAGAACTAAAAGAAATCAAGTAGAGAACAACTGAACCTGTGTGGGAGTTTGATCAGAGATTTAAGACCTTGACAGGCCATTTGAGTTTTCAGATCCTAGATGAGCAGAACAAGGAATGGTTCATTGCTGCCCTCTTTCCACACATTAGAGTTCCTCTGATGCAAAAAAATATTACTTCGCAGGCTGAGGCACTGGAAATATCCATTAAATTAGAATAAGTAATGGGAGAATACAACTCATGTATGAGTCAAATCTTGAGTCAACTAACTAGCTTATCACTGTAGGTCGAAGATATGAAGAAAGACAAGGGAAAAGATAAAAGAGAAGACATCTGGTGTATCAAATGAAAATCAGAAGGCCATGACAAGGAGAACTATCCCCTATTTCATGAATACTTGGCCTTTGGAGCTTCGAGCCCTTTGAAGCAAGTTACCCTACCCTGGTGCGAGGTATGTAGAAATTGACATCGCCCTGGTGAATGTTACTATCTACAAAAATATGTCCAGACACCCACAAATCTATATTGCACGTTCTGTAAGTCAGTAGGACATGATGACAGGGATTGTAGGGCTTATGATATCATGCATGAAAGGTCAATGGATATATACAAAATTCAAGGTGAAGTACAACAAGAAGGAAGCACTGCACAATATAATTCCCCTAGGAAACAAAAATTCAATCCTCGTTGTGGATTTTGAGGAAGAGGAGGCGGAATGGGTCGAGGTCGAGGAAATATCATCTGTTATAGCTATGCATAGCCAGGACACTTGGAAAGGGACTTCCAGAACCCTTGTACCACTTGCAACTACTGCAACTCATTCAAGCATATTATCGAGGAATGTCCAGCATTACTAGCTAAGCTTAAGGAGAAACGAGGAGGAAACCAGAAAATACAACTAATCAAAGAAGAACCTCGTGGAACATATCCCAGAGTCATTGTTATCACTAGAGGAGGCATTGTTACAGGAGAAGACAGAGTGATCCAAGGAAATACTACAGAAGAATCAGGAGTCAGGAAAGCTGCAGAGAAGACACAAGAGTTTGATCTAGGGAAAGAGAAGCAGATATTTGAGGAATCAAGAAAGGAATTTAGAAGAGATCATGTTTCTTCATCAAAGGTTCAACCATAATTAAGAGAATGTGGAATGCCTCTGACATTTGATCAATCTTCTTCGCCCGGAGATGGAAAAGAGGTGAGTAAACTTGTTAGTTTCTTGTATACATTTATTAAGTTGATTAAAGATGAAAAATCCATACAAGAACTACAAAATTTGGTCATAAAGTATGAGATAGGAAGGGTAGATCCTTTACTGAATAAAGGAGTACATCAACTATACAAGAAGAGAAGGACAAATAAAGAACTACACCTTAATGCTCAGATTGGAGAGTATGATATAGACTATGTGGTCCTCAACTTAGGGTCGGAGGTCGATGTCATGACGAAGCAAACCTGGGCACTGATGGGAAAACCTAAGTTGATCTATTCCCCTATCAGGCTTAGGATGGATAATCAACAAGCTGTAAGCCCCTTTGGAAGACTGGAGCATATCCCTATGGACATCAATGGAGTAAGGACGTTTGCATACTTCGAGGTGATTGAGATAGTTGATGATAGTTGTCCCTACCCTACGCTGTTAGGAATCGATTGGGCTTTCAATAATTCCACTGTGGTTGATTTAAAGAAAATAAGAATGAATTTCGAAGGAGATGGCCTTAGGGTCATTTCACCTTTGGATCTCGATGAAGGTCAGAAATACACAAAACCCATAAGAGAAGAACACTGCACATATGAACTAGAAAACATATACAAGTTAACAGCCAGAAAACAAGACTACATTAATCCTACAGTAGATGGGAATTTGAGCTGGCAAAGTGACAACGCATGCTCATCAGATTCAAAAGAAGAAATGGAGAACTGGCATAACAAAATGTATGAAGTATATACAAGGAGATGTGTTATATTAACCAGAGAAGTTCGCTGAATCGACACCACAGTAAGTAACTTGCCCACCTTTGATTGTTGGTAATGGATGAGGCCCTGAAATCAACTCCAACGATATGGTGGGGGACACACAAAAACAATATTACAGACTGAGTACAATGTCACACTTTGATGACAACACAATTTTTAGAGAAAGTAGAAGGCTGTGAAGTTAGGTACACAGGTCAAAGCTGTCCGAAGGACCATGTGTGAAGTTGTGAGGAAGCCTAGAGAAGCACTCCTCAAGAACAATGGGTACACAAATTCATTAACATAAGGGACACAACTCCCATCAACTGGTATCTTCAATCATAATTGTGCCTCATCACTGTAGATTGGGAAGGCATGACCCAAAACTTTGTAACTACCTTTTTGTTTGAAAGCCAATATCCTATAGTAGATAAAGCATTACAGGTTGTAAGAGAGAAGGTGTTAGAGGAGGCACCTAGCCTACCTTTGGAGCAAGAAGAGGATGAATGGAATGCTCCTCTTTAGAAGTTGCAAGGCTGTTACAATATCAATGCAGCTGAAGATGATGATCCTAGGAATGTGAACATCACAGAAACAAAAGGCTAAAGAGATGTAGAAGGACCAGGAGTCGAACTACCTTTTGTTGGAAAACCAATTAAAATAAAATAAAATCAACATTGGAACATAACAGATTCCAAAACTTGCAAATGTTGGAGATTATTGGGATGTTGCCACCATTGACAAGATTACAAAGTTACTACATGAGTATCATGACTTGTTTCCAACCAAGTTCACTAATATGAATTGCATTAAAGGGGCCATGGGAGATATGAGGATCCCTTTGAAACCAAATGCAAGGCCAGTCAAACAGAGACCCTACATATTGAACCCCAAATACAAGGAGAAAGTGAAGATTGAACTTGATAGAATGCTAGAAGTAGGAATCATAGAACCTGTTGAAGAGTCAGAGTGGATTAGCCCTATGGTGGTACAAGATAAGAAGATAGGAGAAATCAGGATCTGTGTAGATCTTAGGAAGCTGAATGATGCCTGTTTGCATGACCCATTCCCTATGCCATTCATGGATGAAGTGTTAGTCAATGTAGGAGGATAGGAGGTATATTCATTTACAGATGGATTTTTCAGGATACCATCAGATCCGGATTTTCAAGGAAGATCGCTATAAGACCACATTTGCAATAGAATGGGGATCCTACCAGTATATAGTGATTCTATTTGGATTGAAGAATGCACTAACCATCTTTTCCAGGGTGGTGGTCAAAGCATTTAAGGAGTTTTTACATAAATTCTAGAAGCATATTTTGATGACTGGACTGTTTTCAGCATTTTGCAAAATCGTATTGAATGTTTAAGGCTAATGTTGGATAAGTGTATGCAGTGTCAGATTTCCTTGAACCTAAAGAAGTGAATCTTATTTTCACCCTTCGGAGTGTTGCTAGGCCATATTGTGTGTAAGCAAGGATTGTTGGTAGATCCATCCAAGATTGCCATTATAGTCAATCTAACCCCTCCTACTTCAGTCAAACAAATGCGCACTGCGCTGGGACATACATGATACTACAGGAAGTTCATTAAGGGATACACACAGATCACAACACCCATGGATAATATTTTAAAGAAATATTGTCAGTTTCATTAGACAGAAGAATGCCAACAGAGCTTTGACAAACTAAAATAGAAAATGGTTACTGCGCCCATTCTAGTTTTCTCAGATTGGAGTAAGGAATTTCACGTGCATGTCAATGCATATTCTATCACATTAGGAGCAGTGTTAGCACAACCAGGAGTTGGAGACATTGACCACCCATTAGCCTTTGCTAGCAGGAAGCTATCAACAACTGAGATTAATTGCACCACCACTGAGCGAGAAGGATTAGCCATGGTGTATGCGCTGTAGAAGTTTCACCACTATTTTTTGGGAGGAAATTTTAAGATGTTCACTTATCATTCTACGCTTAAATACCTAATCAACAAGCTAGTGTTGGGGGGAAGAATATGCAGATGGCTTCTGCTATTTCAAGAATATGATTTCAAGATCATGGTTAAGCCAGGAAGAATGAACAAAGGTCTTGACCACTTGTTGAGGTTGGAACATGGAGAAGAGCCTACTAGTTTGGAGGATACACTGCCATATGCAGAGTTGTTGGCCATCAGGAAGGTTGATGATCACTTCACAGAGATAGTGCAGTTCCTGTCAATAGGACTGACACCTAGTGACTATACAATTATTCAAAAGAAAAAGTTGGTAGTGCACGCTGCAGATTTTTTACTTATAGCTGGACAACTATACAAGATGGGACCTAATGAGATATTGAGGAGGTGTGTTATGGAAGTAGAGAGACCATTGATCCTTGCAGAAGCACATGAAGGCATCATAGGAGGACACTACGCAGGGAAAGCAACAATGCAAAAGATTCTTAGGGCTGGCCTTTGGTGGCCTACTCTACAGAAAGATGCTAAGGAATACTATAAGGCCTGTAATGTATGCCAAAGAGTTGGGAAACCATACAGAAGATATGAGATGCCTTTAGCACCTCAGGTGACCTTACAGGAATTTGCGAAATGGGCCATTGACTTCGTAGGACCTATCAACCCACCAGGAAAGAACACATGAGCTAGATACATAATCACTGCAATAGAGTATTTGACCAGATGGGCAGAAGCAAGAGTAGTTAAGGACTGTAGTGCAACTATAGTTGTGTGCTTCATATTTGATGATATCATAACCAGGTTTGGATGCCCAAAAATCCTTATGAGCGATCAAGGCACACATTGTATTAACAAGACTATTGAAGCCTTGACTCAGGAATTTGAAGTTCACCATTAGAAGAGCATGCCCTATCATCCACAAGAAAATGGGACAGTTGAAGCATTCAATAAGATCTTGGAGACAACGCCGATGAATATATTCAATGTGAACAGGGATGACTGGGATTTGAGAGTACCAATAGTATTATGGGCCTATAGAACCACGTGAAAGAAACTGACCATGCAGACCCCCTTTAAATTGGTCTATGGTCTAGAAGAAGTTGTACCCATGGAATATTTGGTTCCTAGTCTGAGAATTGCAACCTTTATAGATATGGATGACACTAGCGCTATGCAAGAGAGGCTTGTGCAGTTGGTCAAACTGGAAGAAGATAGATTTATTACAGTATTTCACCAACAAGTTCAAAAAGAAAGAGAAAAGGCCTACCATGACAGACACTTCAATAAGAAAGCTTTCAATCAAGGATATCTAGTATTAKTATATGACAGTAAGTTCATAAGGCATCCAGGGAAGTTTAGGATTCATTGGCTTGGGCCATATGAGGTTGCCTATGTTACAGAAGGAGGAGCTGCGTAGTTGAAGACTTTGAATGGAGAATGGAAGGAAGGTTTGGTGAAAAAAAGATGGTTGAAATTGAATTATGACAACCAGCTGCCTCACAGCTCTCAGTAAAAGCATAAGGAAAATGTTCTAGGTACTAGGTGCAGTTGAAACTGGGTACCAGACACATAAAAGACAGTTTGCACATAGAAGGGAGGGACAAAGAAGAAAACACAGGCTTCCCTGCATAGTCTGAAGTCGAAATGAAATAGGAAGTTCAGACCTAAAGTTCCTCGAGATGAGTCATAGGTGAGTGTTGGGGGCCTGTTGGCCCTTGGTTATGGAAGCAAGTGAAGATTAAGGGAGAAAAGGAAAAATGTGAACTTCACGGAAGACATAGTGACTGATACTGGGTCAAAGTGAGCAAAAGAGTAGAAAAGACAGAGCGAAGTAAAACAAAACAAGCCGTTGGACTAGGAGATTGAGGATGATAGATCATAAAGGAATAGGGATAATGGACAACTCAGTAAGCGGAAGAAGATGTCAAACAAATTCTTTGGAGCACCACGCGTAAAGGAAGGAAAGATAGGCTGGCGAAGCCCTAAAAACGTGGGTCAAGTTGACCTAGGGTTTTGGTATCTAGGGTTTTGACACTTATGTTTCAACCTAAGGGTGTCCGAGAGCTATTGTAATGTATAAATAAAGGTCTAAAGGACTTGGGATGGGTTGCTGCTAATTTGGTTGAGATTTCATTGTTATTGTGTGATTGAGTGAGTACTACTGTGTGAGAGAGAAGTGTTGAGTGTGAGAGCCTTCTGGTATTGTAGGATATTCAGCTAGGTGTGAAGATCAACCTTGTATCTTGGTGCATAGGGAGGGAAGAGAAAGAGAGAGAAGAAGAGAAGATCTACTACCTAAGAGCGTAGATAAGAACTGTATGCTTCCATCTTAATTATATCATAAAGCATAGTTCTGTGGATGTATCCCTAGGGAGAGGGTGAACCACATATATCTTGTGTTATGTGTGATTGATGTCGTGTTCTATGTCATTTGATATGCTACTATTGTGATATTGTATTAGATATAGAATATAAATTGCGCAGTAGGTTTAAGGAAGATAAATAATAACTATGTGACTGTGTGTTGTTGTTGTGAATCCACTTTGCATTTCCTCTTGTTGTAGACACCTGTGTCCTGCAACCCCCTATAGCTACTTTGAGTGAGACCACATATTCTTCGCAGGTGTTTCCGAAAGGGCCAGTAGTTAGGGCTTGTTGGTGCATTGTTAGAGTTGAACCCTGGGTCTTCCCTTGTGCCAACACAACCCCACAATAAACCATTTTCTATGTTGCATGTCCTGAATCTGGAATGTCAGTCTATCCAACAAAATCTTAACTACTGGTCATAGTCCCACATGGTTTCTCCTTTTTTCTTAATCTCCTTGATCTCAATATAACAATGAGATTTGGACTTGGGATTTTTAAATTATTTCAGTAAATGCCTTTGTTCTCTGTCAGATAGTTCGTTTGTCCCATTGACACAATGGTCTTCTATTTCATGTACTATGTCAAGGCTATGTCCCTGAACGTGGTTTCCAATTGTGCAATCTTTGTTGCTTCATCTGTGATTCTCTTCATAGACCATATTGTTTTTCATGTGAACCAATGTTATTCTTTGTCATCCTTACCCATTCCATGGAACATGGGTAGACTTAGAGTGTTATCCTAATTCTCCATCGTCACTCTCTAACCAAATCCTCTGATGTGATTTTTGGGTGTCAAATTCCTCACTACTGGTACTCTTCTGGGTGAAGTAGCATCGAATTTTCCTTCTTCTTCACTCATCTATTGTCCTCTATATTCTTCTACTATTTCCTCTCCTCCTTCTCCTATTCTAATCATTTCACTATCTTTTGTTCTTTCATCTTGATTACAAACACACAAGGGGGGTAGTTCAAAGCCGAGATAAGTCCATCTCCTTATAACGTTTCTTGTGAGTGGACCTAGAGAGCTTCCTACATGCATCCATGCAAGACCATATACAATCGCTAATTATTCTCCTCCACCACTAGGGGATCCTTTGTCTTCCTCCATTTCTGATGCGCATCATCTTCTTTTGAGGTTGCGACACTCCGAAACAACCAAGGGGTTCGGACTTCGTCACTAGGGCCCCTAGGAATACTACTACTGGTATCCCCACTGGACACCCTACTCTTGACACCACACCTCTTCATGGGCCTATATTCTCCTGTTCTCCACTCTAACACATCACATTCTTCTCCACTTCCTCTTGGTGCAGTCTCTTTTCTCTTCATCCTAGGCCTGACCCCTTGTCACATGCCCCTTAATATTTTCTTTCTCCATCTTTGTTCCACTTTAATTCTTAGCTCAAATCTTCTTGCATATCTCTTGGCTCTCTCTCTCCTCTACATCTTTGGTTCCATCTCATTTTGCCAAATTCTGGATCCTCCTCAACAAATCCATCTCCTTTATGAATTTCCCCCTGTATTTTCACCCCCCAGCGCTAGAGGAGTTTACTCAACCATCCTATTGGGATCTATGTTCTTCAACCCTTTCTCCACGAACAACATCTTGATCCAGAGTGGAATCTCTTCTAACATTCAGTTCCTCTACCCTTCCATGAACTTTCTTTCATCATTATTGAAAGAATCAGTGTACTCCATAGAAAATTCAAGATATATCCCTCCTTTACTTGAGAAAAACAACAATAAATGGCCCGAGTCCACTTATTGTCTAACACCTTCAATCTATAAAGTTTGGTTTGATTCCAAACCACCGATTTTAAAGGCCATAAGGCATAATTAGTAGCATTTTTCCTTTTTAGCCATTCATACAATAAACATTGAAATTCAACAGAGAATATCTTATGCATATCAGTATAAAGATGTTAGAAAAACTAGATCATAGAGCAATAACATAAAACAAATGTGTAAATAAAACACAAAAGATACACAATACAATCGAGATGTAGATATACGTGGTTCACTCAATGTGGGCTACGTCCACCAGAGAAATTTCTAGGTCCTTCCTTTATTATTATCCAGCAAATGAAGGGATACAACCTACAATACACCCATTGTAACTTCCTCTTCTTGAATATTCTCTCACAGTCTCCTCACTTAGAATACAATATTCAGAATGATATAAAGTCACAATACATTTCTCTCATAAAAGAGGGTTGCCTTCTAGGGAAACAAACCCTAACATAACTTCTACCGTTAGATCTGTGACCTTATAATGAATGGTCTAGATTTACTATGAAATTACAATATACATTTACAAGACAAATTTTCCTTCGAGGGTCCTCTTTCCCCCAGACCCCGCATGGGGGGTAACCCCCCCTGCACTCCCCCATGTGGATGAGTGTACATTTTTCTGGGGTGTAAAGTATTCATGGGGTATAAACACAGCTGAAAACAAATACCTCTAAATCAGGAAGATAATCAAGATCCAAAACCAACAAAATATACTTCTCTTTCCATATCTTCACATTCAATCTCAGATCCTAAGTTTCTTGTAGGGAAAACTCATGCTCCTTTGCAGTAGTCAGTCTTGAATTTCCTCCCGAGATGGATACCACTTCATTTCTTTCTTTCATCATTCCATTACAAGACTTTCAGGTCTTGACAACAGAACCATTTGTTGGAATTTTTCATGCTTGTGCGCGTCCTTCTTAATGCGGGGGATTTTAGACCCAGGGCTTGTCTAGAGTTGACCAACAAAAACCCCAAATCATCGACATATCAATCTTCATCCAAGGTCAAGGAAGGTCTCACCCAAGACACAATGAGGATCATAGAGACCATCTAGGCTTGTGATAGGGATGAACGACTAAACACAGATGGATCCATCCAAGATATAATTCATGTACTCCATTAAGAACAACTTACTATTATCAATATGTAAAACAATACAAACAATTATCCAAATAACACATGAGAGACACACGATGGATCAAAATTGCTTCAGTTTTACTACTCCTTACATTCTATTGAACACAAGCATACATTAAGAAAACTATATTCAACCGCAAAAGAATCTCATGTCCTATTTATATAATTCTCCAGAATGACAACATACTATGCCATGCACATCCTTTTAGACCTTAAACTTATGACAGACTCAAACTCTATTCAGAAGAATTACAACATTACATTATTACAAAGACTCATAGCGAGCTCTGGACAATGAATAACTAAAAACAACAACTTAGTGAATCCCCTAATTGACTAACTTGATTTCTGATGTCGTTGCTTCCATTTATATCTTTCTTTACTCAGGAGCTTTCTCTCTTTGAACTCTATTCCAATCGCTTTACTGATAAATTGTCTCGCATGCTTCTGAAACCTTCTTGCAGTGCACATAACCTTTATGGAATCAGGGAGATCCTAACTGCCTATCCAACTCATCCTCTAGTTGTTCCACGTACCCTTGTACTACTAGCAGTAACCATACATGGATACTTCCTAATGATTTCTTTCTTGATTTCAGCATGTGTCTTCCTTATTTATGGCACAACTGACAATAATCGGGACGACACGCACTTGGTAGACTTCAGGCTTGGCATGTAATATCAAAACTTGGTCTGACACACACTTATTGTTATTATTCACATGTTATCTTAGGTGCACACAAAACTATGATGGGCACACACAACTTCTTTTGTACGAGCGTAAGAGATTTTAAACCCAAAAATTTGGGTGCCAACACCATTCCACTAAGGGGTAAAGTGTAATATCCACATTGTAGTTCTAGTTTTTGTATATTTATTGAAACCTTATGGCATTTTCCTAATCCTTTGATTTGTTGACCATCAACTATTGTAACCACAAGATTCTTTACACGATATACAAAAACATTAAATTGTTTAGCAAGATTAATATCCATGAAGTTGTATGTACTTCCAAAATTTACTAATATTGTGATATTTTTATCCTTTATGTTTTCTTTGAATTTTAGGGTCCTTGGTTCTATTTTTCCTGTAATTTCTGCAAGCAATATCATAGATTTTCTGTCTTGACTCTTACGGATGGTACCACTATTTCTCAATTGATGGGGTATATAATGAGTTGTAGGTGGTTTCACTTTTTCTTCTTGGATTGTAACTTTTCCATATTTCTTACAATTCTACCTAATGCATGTAATTAATGGTAATGACACCTTTGGTGATTCATTTCCATTAGAATCTGATAGGTGTTCCTTAGTAGGAACCTTTAATTTCTTTCCATTAATGATTTTGCAATGATATATGTGTTTAAATGCACATCTATGTCCTAGGAACCATTTTTTACCACATTTTCAACAATTATTTTCCTTCATTTTTCCTCATCATTGGAGTCACTTATAGAAGAGTCTGATTGTCTTTCAACTTCATATTTGTATGGCTTATGATTGTTGCATTTGTGCCTTGGTGACCACTTGTGTCTACAATATTTGCATTTTCCTTCCCTTCATCATTGGTCTTCCAAACAATAATTTTTCTTTTTGGGGAATATGATGAGGGATACCTTGAATTCCCAAAATCTGCGCTTTGGGGTTGATCCAGGAATGCTCACAGAGGCTAGGAGGATCCAAAACATCCACAAAGGTCCAGAATGGTTCAAACATTCTCAAAATTTAATCATCCCAAATGATCTTGAAAATGACATCAATGCATAGATCTCGGAGATACTTTCCATTGGCATAAAAATCGCCTCAAACAGAGTTCGTATGCAAAATTTATGGATGGTTAAAGTTTGGTCAACAAGCAAAATTCAAAGGGAAAATTCAAAGGTGACACATCACCACTGCAAGGGTGACACGTGGCATAGACCGTATGCATGTACAGATAACGTGGCATGTCTAGTTAGCAAGATGACTGTGTAAGTTTGTACAATCTAGTTGGACCAATCATATGTTGACATTTGGAATGGATAAGACAATGAGACGCCACCACGTGGTGACTACTCATTGGCCAATAATGGTTAGTGTTTATTAAAATTTTGGCAGCCAAAGGGGGTCAAACCCACAACCTCCTAAAGCCTTACACCAAGTTCCATTACCAATATGCCACACACTTGTCACTTAACCTTATATGATTACAAATGTATTTAAGTTTGAGTAAAGGTTCATTCGGTGGAAAAAAGGGTTGAGGGCCTAAGCCCTTGACCCATACTTCATGGTTTTATTGACATATCACATGACCAACACACAATCCATGGGGGATTAGAACAATATGTATTTCGTATAAATGGCTATAACCATATATAACAAAACAATAAAAACAAAGTTACTGACTTAACGAGAACTGTGATCACAAAAAGAGAACTCTCGCCCAAAAAACCCATATTTTGGCATTAAAAACATGAAAATGAACCCCCAAATCAAAAAGTGGTGCTACCGGTAGCACCATTTTTTCAAACAGGGTCAAAATTACAACATTTTTCAAGCATGGCCTTCACAACTCATACAATAGCTCCAAAAAACCTTAAAATCGACACCTAAATAAAAAAATGATGTTACATAAAGCAAAATGTTTTTTTCAAAACGTTAAAATTGTAGATAATCTGAAATCATATTTTAGCAGTTGGTACTATTAAAACCAAAACCTTAAAATCAATCATTAAATTGAAAAGTACTGCTACCGGTAGCACCCATTCTAAAATTGAGGTATTAAAATGACACATTTGTTTAAAGTGGTAAAATAAATCATTATTATTGTAAACAAAATCATAAAATCAACCCTTAAATGCTTACTTTTAAAATCTTAGTTTATCACTCCAAGCACAAGATAATACATAATGTCATGAAAACAATACATTTAAAAATATATAATCAAAACCCAAATTTGAAAAAAAAATCATTAAAAAAATGTGGAAAAAAAACTAAAAAAATTTAAAATTTCCACCCGAAAACAATAATTT
>SNQJ01S0036409.1:0-22622 GCA_010110895.2 Picea sitchensis
GTTGGTTCTCTCAACAAGTTGCAGCTTGAAAAACTGAGGTTGTAGCCTCATTATGAGTTGGTGCTCATATGTATGATACTGTAAAGACTGTAACCATTACTTATCATATAAAGGAAAAGAGGTTTTTACCCTGCATGGGTTTCCTTGGGAAATATATGTCTCTTTGTTTCTCATATATGTGAATGATGCTGAAAGTACCATTGTTTATTTCTCTACATTATTGTGATCATCATTTAGTGTCTCTACAAAGAGTTTAAAAGAACCATAATTGTTTAAGCATGGTAACAACTGATTCACCCCCCCTCTCAGTTGTCTAACAAAGACTCAGTCAATGCCCAAGGCCTCTAATCTTTTATCTTTTGGTATGCCTGACATGAATTCGCACTGGTCATCCTCTATTTCGATGGATAATGTGAATCATAGTTTTGTGTCTAGAAGCATGAATCCTCATGTTCCTTTCGTGTTTGGTGGGGGTCATATTCATCAACCAATTCCTATGGTAAGAGGTTGGAATATTCCTTCCTTTGGGCCTAATCCTAGCTTCAATGCTCCAGGATTGAGTTCTCAAATGGGTAGTCAATTTACTTCCTATATTCCATTCGTCATTCCCTCTTCCTCCATGTCAATTCCTACAAATGATTTTATTATGGTGAATCTTAATTTAACCTCTAGTGTTTCATCAGGGGGGGGCTCAATTTTATGGTATGGGAAACCGCCAACACAAAGTTCCTTCATTTGTGGGAAACATATATAATCCTTTTCATGTCACTTTCTCCTTGAAAGAAGATTCTGCAGGTATGGTTCCCTTACAACCTTTCATGAATCAGTTGGGAGGGGGATACTGTCCTACCAATGAGGGCCATGGTGTATACTAGAACCCTAGTTGGCCCACAATCTTTCAAACCCAATCTTTTTCGGGAGAATGGGATCAAACGCCACAACCCCAACTCCCTTTCCTGGCGATGTTGAATCTACCAGATTTGTCAAAATTAATTAATGACCCAATGCGTCACAATCCTCCATGCCCTCCCATCCCTACCAAGCTTCCCTATGACATTTTGAAGTTTGAGGGAAAGACTGGTGAGGACCCGAGTGATAACGTTACTACCTTTCACCTATGGTTCTCATCTAACTCCATAAATGATGATTCCGATCGATTGAGACTATTTCAGTGCACCCTTACAGGGATTGCAGTGAAGTGGTACATCGAGCTACCTGTGGGAACTTATGAAACTTTTAGTCAGATGGTCCTGGTTTTTCTCAACCACTTCCAATTATCGGTTCATTACGATGCCGACATAGAAATTTTATCGGATTTTCATCAACATAAGGCCACCCACATCTCTAATCATATTCAAGAGTGGCATTGACGGAAGAGGTTGATTAAATCTTACATTCCTCCAGAGTTTCTGTTGGAATGGTTCCTCAAGTCCTTATTGTTTTACATTTTCAAGGATGTTTCTACATCCAAAGTAACGTCTGAGGAATATGCCATCTTCAAATCCCAGCAGTTAGAGCATATATATGCTCAATATGGGATGCTTTATGAAATTATCCTTGATGCACTGCAGTCGAAATATGACACTAGACAAAATCTCGGGCCTCATGTCGATGGCATCATAGGCTCCACAAATGCTAATACTGCAGACCTGGTGATGAACCAATTAAAGGATTTGTCTCTTAACCCGAATTCATTAGGACAAGATGTGACTTCATCTACACCCACCCAGTCGGAATATGTGCATTATGTAGAGTTGATGAACCTGAATGGTGACCAACAACCTAAAGGGAATAAAAGGAAAGGACGTGGAAATAATCATAGGGGTGGGAAGAATAATAAAACTAATAAAGACAAGGACAACAATGATAACGATAAATATAATAATAATGCTGGTGAGGGAAAGAAATAAAAGAGGAAGGTGAAGTTTCCTTATAAACTTTGTAAAGATGATCACCTTACCCACTTGTGCCCCAAAATCAAGGAAGCCTCGAGGATCATAACACAGTAGCCTCCTGTGCTGACAAACCGCTTTCCACATAACCAAAATATGACCTCGGGATCCTCCAACACCAGAAATTCTTTGAGCGGGAGTCAAAATTTAAAAACCCTTTTCACATGATGGTGGCCATATATGCGTCAATATGGTTAAATATGAGATCGATGTAGCCACTCGATCTCACGATTATGGTTCTTCATAGCCTATTATAGGTCCAGATCATCCTCCTCCGGAAACACCTCTACGTCGTATTCCAAAAGGAGTCCTGAAGTGCTCTGCGTAGAATCCTAATGCCAAAGCCACCCAAAATTACCCGATTGACGAGGATTTCGGCCAAACACTTTGCATGATGTCAGCCTTGGAGGTGCTCTAGATGTGTCCTACATAGAGGAATGCCTTGCTATCTACTTTAGGAGATCTAGACTCGAGTGTCTCAAAATTTATCAAGTTTGATGTTGTGGATGTCAAGCCTCACTTGCCTTATCATGTGGCCTTTTAGATCCATGTGGAAGGTATGAATGTCACCATCAAGAGTATTGTCATTGATGAAGGTTCTTTGACATCCGTTATGTCTTTATCTTATTGGAAAGCCATTGGCTCTCGGCCTCTTTCTCAGTCCATGACCATGTTGACTACATTTGATGGACGTTCGTTCATACCCCATTGTATTCTTCCCACTTTCCTGGTCCAGTTAGGCGGAAAGAACGTGGAGGTTGAGGTCAAGGTGGTTGATGCACCTCTTGACTACAATATTTTACTAGAGAATAATTGGACTTACACTATGACAGTCGGTGTGCCATCGGTTTTCCGTGTTTTATGATTTCCTCATGAAGGGAAGATAGTGACGATCGACTAATTTTCCTTTACGCATCCTATTCCTTCTACATATGTGGGACCCTTGGTCCCCATTATTGATAATTCTTAGCAGGAAACTAAGAATGTTAGTGTCGTTATGTACTCCCCCTTGATGGGAACTTTCAATTTCTTGGCACCAATCGCGCACATCAATGCCATCTCCAGTGAGTCTTCATTGTCACTATGATCCATTCCTTTCCATACGTCATATATTAATGACCCATAGACCCTACCTTATTTGGATGTGTCATATGAAGGTCATTCACACATAGGGAAGAAAATGCCACTATCTACAGTAGAGATTGCGTATCAAGCTATACTAGAGGCTACTACAGACCCAGATCCTCGCTCCTGGTGGATAGATGAGGTGGCTCCCATCTTAGAGCCCATATGGGATGTCCAATCATCTTATTTTCATGACTACCTCAAAGATACATTACCCTCAGATGAAGCCATCATAGAGGCCGTGTCTGGTCTGGATAGGCCTTGGGACGACCTTCATCATAGATCTTATTTTCTCTTGGGGTTTGAATGGATTGAACAGGATCATTGTAGGTCCACCTTGAGTGATATGGTCGGTCATGTCACGGTTCCATTAGATACACATGGTGTATATGTCGAAGGAAACATGGTGAATATTTCTCCCACTATCATGATCGGCATCTCTCGAACCCCTGCTAAAATTGAAAATGTATATATCGGTACAGATTGTTCACTTAAATAAATTCAGAACTACACTGATCTCTTCAAATAATTTTGAGATGTGTTTGCTTGGTCATACAAAGAGATGTCGGGGATCAACCCCAGTATTGTCGAACACAAAATTAAAACTTATCTAAATGTTAAACTTGTTTGACAAAGACTTAGAGTTGTAAATCCTAGGAAGGCCCATGTTATCAAGGAAGAAGTGGAGAAGCTTCTCAATGCTAGCGTCATCTACCTAGTTCCCTTGATTGAATGGGTGCCCAACCCCATTCCCATGGATAAGAAGACAAGAACCGTTCGCGTATGTATGGATTTTAGGGACCTGAACAAATCTTGTTCTAAAGATAATTTCCCCACTCCTTTCATTGATCAAATTATTTATGAGTGTGTGGGAAGCGAAGTCTTTTATTTTATGGACAAATTTTCAAGTTATAATCAAATTCAAATTAAACCTAAGGATCAACACAAGATGATGTTTATGTGTCCTTGGGGTACCTTTGCATACCAGAAAATGCCTTTAGGTCTTAAAAAAGCCAGAGAAATCTTCCAACGCGCCATGACCTTTACATTTCATGATCGTAATAACATTGTCAAAGCCTATTTAGATGATCTCGTTGCTCACTCTTGAAAGAGGGTTGATCATTTGAATCACCTTCGACTTGTATTTGAGAGATGTTGTTATTATTTCATTTGGTTGAACCCTCACAAATGCATAATTTGTGTTAGGTCTAGCTGCCTTTTGAGTTTCATAGCTTCTTAGCATGGGATCATGGTGGATCCTATGAAGGTTGAGGAAATACTTCGATTTCCTCCCCCGCGTAATATTCAACAACTTCGGGGTTTAAATGGGAAGGATAACTTCCTGCGTGATTTCGTAGCTAACTATGCTAGTATAACTAAGGGTTTCATGTGTCTTTTGAAGAAGGATACTACGTTCATATGGGATGAGTGAGCCCAGTAATCCTTCATTACTCTTAATAAATCTCTGGTATCGACACCTTTGTTTAAGCCCCGAGACTATAGTAGATATTTCTTTCTTTATATTGCCGCATCTAATGGGACTATTTTTATGGTCCTAGTTCAAGAAGATGATGAGCTCCATGAGCCCATTATCTATTACCTTAGCTGAAATCTAATTGGTCCTGAACTTAAGTATTCTCACGTGAATAAGCTAGCCTTAGCAACCGTACATGCGGCTCAACAATTACATCATTATATGTTACTCTGCAAGACTACCATGGTTGCAGATATCAATCCATTTAAATACGTCCTTACATGGAATATCATAGGGGAGAATTACAGTAAATGGATTGTGATTCTACATGAATTCGGTCTTGATTTTGCTTCTGTGAAATCCAAGAAGTCACGAGTTCTTGTGGAATCGATGTTAGATTTCCTTAGGCAGGATGGGGACATTTTTCATGATGATTCATTTGTGGTTGAACAAATCTTCCTTATCTCATCTTCGTACCCCTGTTATGGATATATTTTAATTTACCTTCAAGCCCCGAAGCTTCCTCAACATCTTTCAAGAGACGACCGATGACGTATACGCCATCAGGCCAAAAACTACCTCATTATCGACAATACATTAAATCATCGAGGGGTGGATAATATTTTCCATCGTTGTTTGACTCACGAAGAGGCTGCATTTTTTCTCAATGAATTCCATAGTGGGGCATGCAGTGGTCAATTTTTCGAGCTTGTGACATCCCAAAATATATTGCGAGCTAGTTATTTTTGGCAGTCAATTTTTAAAGATTGTGTTGAAGCGGTCAATAAGTGCCACCCTTGCTGGGTGTTCACTCGTAAGATGCACTCGCACCCTACCCCTTTACACCCAGTCATTGTTGTTGTTCCCTTCACTACATGGGGGTGGATTTCATGGACTGCAACCTAGCCTGAGCTGAGGGGCATCATCACATTATTGTGGCCATGGATTATTTTACTAAATGGGTTGAGGCCATGCCTACCATTAAATCCGATGGTGAGACTGCAACATTTTTCGTATTCAATCAGATTATATCTCAGTTTGAAATCTCGAAGGATATTGTCACTAATCACGACAGTCACTTCCAGACTTAACTAATGATAGAGTTCACATCTAGACTAGGTTTTAAACATGACCATTTGACACCATACTATCCCCAGGAAAATGGACAAGTAGAGGCCGTGGATAAATATCTCAACACCATTTTTCAAAAGACTATCAGGTAGAGTAAATCTAACTAGCATGTGATGCTTTACTGTGCACTATGGGCATACTAAACCATGATGAAGAATTCCACCATTTTCTCACCGTTTCAGTTAGTTCATGAGGTGGAGTCGATTCTTCCTATTGAATGTGAAATCCCTTCTCTCAAGTTAGAAATATAGCTCCTACCTGACATGACCAATCTCGAAGAACGCCATGTACACCTAAAGCAACTTGATGAGCAGCATCAAAATGCCACTATGACCATCAAGGAAAACAAACGATGTGTTAAGGTCCTGTTAGCACTGAAAGTTACACTTTGACTGTTAAAGTGCAAGCTCAGTAATCATCAATATGTTTATGAGATAAGTCTTAAAATGTGGTGTCAAATGGATAAAACTCAGTTCAACAATGCCAAAACATAGGATATTCTAGATAAAATGCATCAGCAAAATAGGTCTTGTTTAACTTAGGTCAGGGTTTTGAGGATTAATGTGGATAGAAGGAAGACTTAGCAAGAAAAATGAAGTGAGTATACCACTAGCATCAGGCTTTACCAGTAGACAAAGGAGGGAAAAACTTAAGATACAAGAGCTTCTTAAATCCAAGATAAAAAACTCTGAGAAAGTTATAGCAACATCACAATCAAACATCCATTGTAATACAACTACAAAATATCATTTGAATCATTCAATGGCAGTAAAAATTCAGAGTGAGAGAGAGATAAGATGGCAAGAGAGAAAACTGACTTCCATTAAACAAAATTTCATCAAGTTTGATACATCAAACAAGAGTAGGCTATGTTACATTAATATCACAAAAAGAGTCTTTTACATCAACCATCCGAACCTAGAAAATGTATTCTAATGCTTCTTTTATAGCCTAGACAAGGAATGATAGCATACAATGCAAGTTCATCCTATAACATAAGATTATTTCATCTTAAAATGAGGTAATAACACTTGTAAAAACTGGAAATAACAAGCTACTACAAAAAAGGATAATGTTGGCAACTATCGTAACACCTTAATCTTGCATAATGAGGTGTCCTTTGAGCACATTCCTTTTGTTCTCAGGTATCCTCCATATTTAACTTGACCTCCAAAAAGTTGTACCATGCTCCCCTCACCATCTGGTGACCATTGATCCTCTTGAACCCATCAAATAATGATAGCATACAATGCAAGTTCATCCTATAACATAAGATTATTTCATCTTAAAATGAGGTAATAACACTTGTAAAAACTGGAAATAACAAGCTACTACAAAAAAGGATAATGTTGGCAACTATCATAACACCTTAATCTTGCATAATGAGGTGTCCTTTGAGCACATTCCTTTTGTTCTCAGGTATCCTCCATATTTAACTTGACCTCCAAAAAGTTGTACCATGCTCCCCTCACCATCTGGTGACCATTGATCCTCTTGAACCCATCAAAATAGGAGTTTGCAGCAAATCCTGTAGCACCGACAGTATTAGCCAGTTCACAACAAAGTTTGCAGCGTTTGACTGTGTATACCAGTTTGTAGCACCAAGCACTGCGAAATGTCCTGTCGCTGCTCAATTTGTCCATTTTAAGCCCCCAAACACCCAAAAACTTTCTCCAGAGTTAGGTATGCCTGTAGAAGCCTCATAATATGGCGTGTGTGTGAAAAAATCAGTTATAAGCAACATAATACCTTAAAAATCTTCAAAAATCAAGGAGAAATCATTTCCAAAACTGATATTTCTTAAGCTATTTCATCCATTACTTTTTGAGCTTGGAACTCCTCCTTGTAGCATCTTGGGCCAACACATTCAAATTTATTTTGGCTAACTCTTCCTTGAAATGTTGCAACTCCGTCTTTAACCCCCTGATCTGACCTTGGTAGGATAAATTCTGTCTGTATAGGCTCTTAAGTTGCATGTGGAAAGGTCTAAATATCTTAGCAATGAACTTGGTCTATACGAGATTCTCACGATACATATCCATGAGATCTCTTAACTTCTTTTTTTCAACTAACTCTTCCCTTTTCAATTTAGCAATTTCAGCTCTGGATTCTCTAAGTTGTCAGATCAGCCTTTTAAAAGTAGTGTTCTTTGGATGGGTGGTTATTTCTATCACCTCAATGTGTTTTTCAATAACTTCAACTTTACCTTTACCCTTTTTCTTGACATGAGCTTATATTATGTCCTCTTTTTCAACACTTTCCTTCTTTGTTGATGACCTGGTGAAGGGCCTCGTAGCTTTAGTTTCAACTGCAACAAATGGTGATGGGAAAAGTAACATCCTTCCCGTTGTGCCTGTGTGATCTAAAAATATATTTTAAAGACTATGGTTAGGTTCTTAAAGCATGAGTTCATTAGCCAATTAGGAATTGAAGAAAGAGGAAGAATTAAAGATATAACATGGCAGCCATAATAAGATATGCAGATCTGAAAGTAAGCACAAATAATCAACAAACCATGACAACAAAATTGTTAATGTAGTTCGGCAATATTGCCTACATCTCCAGGCCTTTGTCTCAGTGGGTGAGACTTTCTTATTTCTATTCAAAGATTCAAAAGTACATCAAAAAATTTTCAAATGGATTACAAACTGGTCTGACTGTGTTCTACTAGACCACAAGAACCCAACACAACTAACGACACTGAAAACAGTTGAGCGGGCTCCCAAAAATGGCTCACAAAGTTCCTCTCCTCAATAGCTTCCATGCATAAAAATGTCTTTGGCTTAACAATCCTTCAACATTTCTTCTTCTCTGAACTTATCTAAGGCTGCCAAGAACCTTTGGTTTAAATAGATTTGAAGTTGGTAACAACCTCCCAACTTCCTCCCAAGATCTGGCCTAAAAAAGGGCTCCAGATCCTCCAATAATGGACAAAATCTCCCAAAACAAGCTCAAATCTGGCCAAAAACTATAACAAAACCCACTCTGATATGAAAAATCAAACTATGCCCCTTAAGGATGGGTGCACGCCCTCTTTGAAGCAGTCACATGAGCCATATCGCCAAGCACTAGCCAAAAGGATGCTAAGCGCTCGACCCCTCCTTCAGCTTGGTCCCTAGTCGCATGTCATAGGATAGGACCAAGGGTCCGATTGGACTGTATAAGTCCCTGCCAATCATCCCTAGACATTGTTTTTGGCACCTGGTCTTGTGGTGATAGTTGTTGGTCTGACAGGCTAGCCCTCAGGCCCACGCCTTGGCTTTATTCGCTCCTCGGAGCTGAAACAAAACACATCTCCATCAATGGATTAAAAATCCTTACCCGGTAGCCAAGTGGTCACAACCCCGTTGTGAAGTCATGGGAGCCTCGGAAGGTCATGGGTTCGACCCCAACCCTTGCCAATATTTTGCACAACCATCATTGACCATCCACAGGGTGCCACATGGCACCATCGGATTGGGCCACGTTGTAACTCACGATTGGACCACATCCTCCGCTGTACATATAGTCACCCTACCACTTGTCTGACATGTCCTCCATCGTACAACCAGTCACCCTACCACATGTTAGTCCGTATTGCCATGTCAGCCTATCGTACTGTCAATCACCTACCACGTGTCCATCCATACTGCCACGTGTCACCTCCTGGATGATGCCAAGTCAAAATTATGATGTCATCATGCTGACTTCACCTATCGTACCTACTGACGTCAACATTTACTTTGACCCAATTGACTTTTTGCATGTTTGGGAATTTGATCAGAATGCGATAACTTTCACATACAGTGTCTGTTTGAGGAAAAAAGTATATGTTTGGAATCAACGCAACGAGATGGACGCAATGGCATTGGTTTTGTCCAATACCGAGAAATTTGATTTTTAGGCCTTCCTGGATCCATTTTGGTTCCTGGATCCATTTTGGATCACACCTCCCCACTAAGACCTTTTGGTCCTCCAAAATGATACTAACCAGTCATCAAGTGTGGGATAGGACACCCCACTTGTTCTCTATCTTTAAACTTTGTCCTGTGCATCTGTCTCATCAAGATCAATTGCAAAACAACCATGACAACTGACAGCATATTGTTAGCCACTTGTACTCTGTCACATCTTACTCAAGCCGCTACCATCCATGTTGAAAACATTAGCAATGATAACATCAGAAATATGTCTGCAAATGAACTAATATGTTTGTAGTACTTGCACGACATTAGCTTATCTTGAAACAAAGTATGATTGAACTTCCATTCTACAATCATCTCATGTTCAGGCTTAATATCAATTGCTTGATTTGGCACAATTATAGGTGTGTTGCTTGCATGAGCTGCCTTCCTTAATTGTTCCATTGTTTGAAGAGATTGATTTGGTTTTAAGTGATGAGCATGTACAACATATTCATTGCCTTCTTTGATTAAGTGATATTGATTATGTTCCTTGTAGAAGATTACTTTGCGATCATACAAATAAGGATTGCCTAAGACCATTCCACATTCATTGAGTGGTACCACATCACACGTTACCTCATCCACAAATTTTGATGAAATTACAAACTTTAAAGTGCATTGCTTTGTTATGCGCAATTTATGATTGTTCCTTATCCGTTTAAGTGAGTAAGGTTTATGATGCTTCTGAGTGTTTAATCCCAATTGTTTAACCACTTCCTCTGGAATCAAGTTAGATTGAGATCCACTATCTATCAATGTGTCGACCTTAGTATGCCTCATTATGACCCTTATGTGAAACAATTCACTTCTAGAATCATATCCATCACCAATTTTACCTGTCAAGCCAACTTCTATGATTTTAGATTCATCACCCGAATCTGATCCCAAGTCTGTTTGTAATATACTAGATATAAAAAGTATGTAGAACAGAAATAAAATGCTAGAAATGGCAGAATAACAACAATATAACCAGAAAAATGACCACAACAGAACTGAAATGATATAAGAACAACAATAGAAATAACACTTTGATTCTGAAAGCAATGTTCACAAACCTCTTTGAGGGGGAAACCTCTAGTTGAGAAGCGCTCTATTACAATATTCTCCAAGCTAGGGTTCTCATACCCTCGACTCCTATTTATACTAAATATGTCTATTAAAAGAAGCATCTAAAGGAAGATCCTTCTAGAAGAGGAATCTTCTATTAGGTCTTCTTACATCCTCCTTATTATATTTTATTGAAAGGCCTTATTAATATTGATCTTTATTACATCCAAATATATTGTTCTACCTATGTGTGGGTTAGGACCCTAACATGTCCACCCCCTTAAAAACATCCTTGTCCTCAAGGCTTGAGATGAGGAAATTGCTGCAGAATGGTAGCTGGTTCCCAAATGGCATTTGCTGGAGTTGTTTCTTTCCACTAAACTAGCACTTCCTTGATGGTTCTCTGATGTAGGCGATGCTCACGCTGGTCCAAAACTGCTTCTGGATGTAGCCAAATCGATCCTTCTTCAGCTAACTCGAGAAGGTTGGTTTGAATTTGGAACTTAGCTCCAATCACCTTCTTTAAGCATGAAACATGAAAAAAAGGATGTAGCTTCGAATGGTTGGGAAAAGCTAACTAATATGCTACTTGTCCCACACACTTGAGAACGATATAAGGACCATAAAATTTGGGTGCTAGCTTCTGACAATGCTCAGCCTTGAGGGAAGTTTTCTTGTAAGGTTGCAGTCGAAGAAACACCTAATCCCCTTCCACAAATTGATGTTCAGAGCAACCTTGATCTGCTTGTTGCTTCATGCGATTCTGTGCCATGACCAAATTCTCTTAGAGGGTACGAAGAATAGCCTCTCGAGTTGTAAGTATTTGGTCAACCACCTGGACCTTTGAGGCACCCGGTAAGTATGAGAGAACTGAAGGTGGCTTCTGTCCATATACTGCTTCAAAAGGAGTCATGCGTGTAGCTGTATGGTATGAAGTGTTGTACCACCATTCAACTAGGGGTAACCATTGAGCCCATTGATTTTGCTTTTCTGAGGCAAAACACCTCAAATATGCTTCCAAACACTTGTTAACCACTTCCGTTTGGCCATCACTTTGGGGATGATAAGTTGTGTTGAGATGTAATTAAGTGCCTTGTATCTTGAAGAGTTCTTGCCAAAATTTGTTTGTGAAAGTTGGGTCACGATCAGAAATAATAGTGTGGCATGCCATGAAGATTGAAGACCTGATCCATGAATATTTGAGCCACTTTGGATGCTGTAAACGGGTGTTGAAGGGTGAAAAAATGAGCATACTTGGAAAGTTGATCAACAACGACCATGATGACTAATTTATTTCCTGATTTGGGTAAGCCTGTAATAAAGTCCATAGAGATATCCTTCCAAATAGCAGGTGGAATCGGGAGCGGTTGTAGTGTGCCCGAAAATTTGACTATTTCTCCCTTCTTGCGTTGACACACATCACATTCAGTGACAAAATTATGAATGTTCTATTTCATACCATCCCAGAAAAAGGAACATTTGACCCTGTCATAGGTTTTGGTGAACTCGGAGTGCGCTGCTATGGGTGTATCATGAAGCTCAAAAAGTACTGTGGATTTAATCTTTGATTGTTTACTTAAATAAAAACGGCCTTTGTATCGAAGTTCATCATGGAGCCAAGAGTACCCTAGGGAAGCTGGAGCATTGGACTGTAATTGTTGGATCATATGCGAACTTTTGGGATCTTGTAGCCATTCCTGGCAAACGACTTGGAGCCAATCTGGTACAATGAATGAAAGAGGAAAAAGGGATCTTTCATCTTCATGTTTTTGGGAAAGTGCATCCGCAATCACATTGTCTTTGCCTTTCTTGTAAATGATCTCATAATCATATCCAAAGAGCTTAGTCACCCATTTTTGTTGTTCTAGGGAGGAAATGTGTTGTTCCATAAAATACTTGAGGCTTTGATGGTCCGTCTTAATTTGGAAACGTTGCCCCAATAGATATGGGGGCCACAAATCAACGCCTTGCATAATAGCCAACATAATTTTTTCATAGATGGATTTTCCCAGATTTCTTTCAGATAGTTTCTTGTTGGTAAAGGCCAAGGGTCGACCCTCTTGCATAAGGACAACACCAATTCCTTTCCCTGAGGCATCACATTCCAACACAAAGGTCTTTTTAAAATCGGGAAGGGTGAGGACTAGAGTGGTGGACATGGCCATCTTCAAGGTTTGAAAAGATTGAGCAGTGGTTGGAGTCCAAGTGAAAGAGTTCTTTTTTAGGAGAGCAGTGAGAGGTGTTGCAATCTTCCCATAATTCTTAACAAACTTGCGATAATACCCTGTTAAGCCCAAAAATACATGCAAGTTCTTAAGAGTCTTTGGGTGAGGCCAGTCTTGCATAGCTTCAATCTTTTTAGGATCCGCCTTGAATCCATCCTTGTCAACCAGATGACCCAAGTATTCTACCTATGAGGAACCAAAAGCACATTTAGATTGTTTCAGGAAAAGTTTGTGCTGAGAGAGTAGATGGAGAACTCAATCCACAAGAGCAAGATGGTCTATCCTGGTTTTTCTATAGATGAGGATATCATCAAAGAAAACTAAGAGAAAATGGTGGAGAAAAGGACATAAGAAATGATTCATGAGGCTTTGGAAAGTGGATGGGGCATTACACAAGAAAAAGGGCATGACCAAAAACTCATAGTGTCCCTCATGAGTTCTAAAGGCAGTCTTGGGAATGTCTACCTCTTTCATACATATCTGGTGGTAGCCCAAACGAAGATCAAGTTTAGTGAAGAATTGGGTGCCACTCAATTCATCCAGGAGTTCATCAATGACAGGAATGGGGAATTTGTCTTTGATGGTAAGTTTGTTGAGGGCACAAAAGTCAATACACATTCTTCAAGAACCTTCTTTCTTTAGGACCATGACCACAGGAGAAGAGTAGGGGCTTGTACTAGGGCAGATAACACCTGCATTAAGGAGTTCCTGGACCTTTTTCTCAATTTCATTTTTTTGGGAAAAGGGGTGACTATACAAACAGATATTGGGAGGAAGGCTTCCAGGTACAAGGAGAATGGAATGATCATGAACACCACGGGAAGGAGGAAGTCCTTGGGGAGTGGAAAAGACCAATTGATGTTTAGAAAGGATGTCTTGGAGGTCTTGTGGGATTGAGGGTGTCTCTGTTGCTTGTATGGAATGGAGTTGGGTGATAACACCATAATGACCTTTTTAGAGTAGCTTTTCCATGCGATGTGAACTAATGATCTCAGGTGAACCGACAGTGATGCCTTGGAACTTATATTGGTGGCCCTCCTGGTCGAATTGCATGGTTAAGTATTTAAAATCCATGAGAATGGGACCGAAAGTCCTTATCCAGTCTGCACCCAACATAATGTCACAACCTCCCATGTCCATAGCAAACATATGGGATTTCAGGTGGTAGTCACCAATTTGGAGACACACATTTTCACAACGCCCTCCACATTTCATGGAACCACCATTGGAAATTATGATTTGGAAATTATTGACAGCATGGCTATAGCAATGAGTTTCTTGGGCAATGTGGCGATGAATAAAATTATGGGTGCTGCCACTAGCAACCAGAATGATGAATTTCCAATGCTTGATGTAACCGGTTATCTTGAGGGTTTGGGGAGCGGAGAAGCCAGTGAGAGCATTGAGCGAAATGACTGGTTCTATTTCGGGAGGGTCTGAGGGAGGGGTTATGTCAGTGGATTCAGGTGACACAAACACAAGGGGAGTTTCTACATCCTCTTCCGAAATATCCTTGGAGATGGCCATAAAAATATTTTGTTCTTTACACTTGTGGCCCGGGAAATATTTGTCATCATAGTTATAATAAAGGCCTTTGAGTTGGCATTCAGCCATTTCAGCCCTGGTCAATTTTTGGATCTTTAGTGGAGCAGAGGGAGTAGTGGGATTTACTGGTTTAGGGCGAGGGATAAAGGAGGGTTTTCGGCTTTGAGAAGATACAACCTGTTGTGCTTATTTAGCTCTTTTAGTAGCCTCCACCCAACTCTAAGGCCGAGCCATGAGGACATGGGCCCAAATCTCATCCTTGAGGCCGCTAATAAAACACTCTCGAAAAAAGGAATTAGACATGTCCTATGTTCTAAAAGCCAGGCGCTCAAAGGCAGCTATAAAGTCTTCCATTGTTCCTAATTATTTCAACTTTGTTAAACGACCCAAATGGTTGGTGTTAGTGTCAAAGCATTCATAAATCTCTGCCACAAAGTGTGTCCAAGCAATATCCCCTTGACGAGGAGTTTTTCTCCATTGCCACCATTGCCAACGTTCTTGATCTAGATGGAGAACACCATACCAGAGTTTGGTCAAGTCATATGTAATGTCATATAAAGAGAAATAATGTTCCATTTGGGTTACCCAACCAGTGGGGTCTGAGCCATCAAATTTGGTCACATCCACCTGCGAAAGGCATAGGTCATGTTGAAAGTGATGGTTCTGCAAGTTATGGGAATGAGAGGAATGGTCACCTTCAGTATGTGGAGGTGAGGAGGAGGAAGGGTTATCTGTAGGGATATGCAGTTTGGTGCAAAGTGCTGAAAAGAAAGATTCAAGCTAGGTGGTGAGGTCTTGTTTGATTTCCTCCATTGAGGATTGCATGGTTGTATTGATGGAGGCAACATTGGCACTGAGTGGTTTCACTTCTTGTTGGGTCTCGATGAGACCAGATTGCAAGGTGTTGAATCAAGCTTCCATGTCTTGGCTACGGGTATGGGGCATGAGGATGGGGGAACTGAAAAGGGGCGGGCGGGGTCAAAAAATTTGCCGAAAAATGATATGGATGAATGTGATAAGAGCGAAGAGATGAATCCAATGGAATAGGTCTCAAATAATGGTGAAAATAATTTATTAATTTTTTTTAATTTTTTTTTTACACTTGTGGAGTTATACTCCGGTCTGAAGAATACTACAGTGATGAAATGCCCAAATGCATAACCAGGAAGAAATGTGTAGTGATTTGGAAACCCAAACACAATTGCGTGGCAATAAATCTTGTCTGTTTTAATTTGTTTACGTTTCTATCCCCAAGGGTTAGGTATTCAAGGGTTCTACAGACAAGGGTTTGCCTTGTGCTATAGCTCTCTGATAGACATTCAAGGTCCAACCGTAGTACTCGACCTAGTATCTCAGGGCACTAACTAAGGATGATAGACCATACCCTTAGTCGTACTACCCAACTACCTAGGTACTAGATAGTATCTTCCTGAGTGTTGTTCTCGGTGACACTATAGAAGTCAGGTAGCCGATCGGTTTATCTAAAGAGGGCTTCAGGTAATCTAGGCTGATCCGCACACAGGTGTTGTCTAATTCACTACCACTCGAAGGGGTACCAATAGGGGTTACAAGGGTGGCCAACAAATGTGCACTTAAGTACCACTTGTATTTCCTGCGTGTATGAATCCCTCAACCACAGGTTTATGCATGTAATGACAGATCTATGTGGCTTAAAGACATTAGAATACGTCTCTACCCTGAAAAAAATTTAACCGACACTTTCTTCTGAGGAAAGTGCTCTGATACCACTTGTACTATACTATATGTAAAAATTATGCAAAACAAAAATAAAATGCTAGAAATGGCAGAATAACAACAATACAACCATAACAATCACCACAATAGCATTGAAATGATATAAGAACAACAACATAAATAACACTTTGATTCTGAAAGTAATGTTCACAGGCCTCTTCGATGGGGAAACCTCCAGTTGAGCAATGCTCTATTACAATATTCTTCAAGCTAGGGTTCTCATACCCTCGAATCCTATTTATACTAAATATGTCTATTAAAAGAAGCATCTAGAGGAAGATCCTTCTAAAGAGGAAGCTTCTATTAGGTCTTCTTACATCCACCTTATTATATTTTATTGAAAGGCCTTATTAATATTGACGTTTATTACATTCGAATATATTGTTCTACCTATGTGAGGGTTAGGACCCTAACACTGTTGGTCGTGTTGTTGCTACGGTTATTTGCCTCCCTTTCTTCTCTTTGAACCACTTCGGCCTCTTCTCAGGATGCAACTGCCACCAATGGTCATCATCATGCCCTTCTTTCTTGAAATTCCTCGAAGAGAGTTTCTCTTCCCTTCTTGTCACTGGATTTTCTTTCTTTCCATTCCCCTTCCTTTTGTCCTCTTTTCTTGAAGACGATTCCCCTGATACACCAAATCTTGTTTTCCCGACCTCAATGTATGTTGCTTGAACATAAACCTCATCAAGATTAGTAGGTCCAAACATAAATACAGTGTTACGAATGTGTGAAGGTAAACCTCCTATATACTTCATAAGAGTTTCTTGGGTATGTAATGGAATGTCTAACATTAATGGAATCTTACAAAATTCATTTGTATATTCTTTCACTGTTTTTCCCTTTCTTAATTTAATACCTTTCCATTCAATTAAAGCCTTCTCTTTATAACCCAAAGGATAAAATTGTTTTTTAAGTGTAGAAACAAAAACTTGCCATGATGGAAATACATTACCCACTTGTTGCGTGCCATTTTGCAACTTACTTTGCCACTAGATGAGTGTTTTGCCTGCAAGTCAAAGCGATGCCAATTTGATTTGAGTCACCTCATCCTTGATTTGTTGCACACTGTAATAAACTTCCATCTGTCTGACCCATTTATCAAGCATCTCTGCATTGACTTCACCATCATACATGGGTAATTCAAACTTCACATCAAGCTTAAGTAAAGGCATATCATGTTTATGTTTATGGGAATGTTTTCTTGTGGTGGATTTGGACCTGGTACTTGAAGAAGAAGAAGTTCATGGAGAAGAAGGAGGTGAAGGGGGAGGTTTAGAAGTATCCTCTCCTTCTTCACTTTTGGCCTTTAAAGATTCACCTAGAATTGGTCTCTTCTGCTCCAAGTAATCATCATATAAAACCTTTACCATCTCCGACATGGCGAAGAAAGTCTTTTGAAACTCTATCTCGGTATGAGAAAGTACCTCTTTCGATGCCATATTCTCACTTTGAGAAGTTCTCTTTATCGATCCAATCTCAGCATTCTCTTCAAAAAGATCGCCTTCACCACAATTCAACTTTTCCCTGGTAATAATGCAAACTCAAAAACCAACCGTCAACCTTCTCTGATACCACTTGATCCAAAAATATCTTTTAAAGACTATGGTTAAGTTTTTAAAGCATGAGTTCATTAACCATTTCAGAATTGAATAAAGAGGAAGAATTAAAGATATAACATGGCAACCATAATAAGATATGGAGATCTAAAAGTAAGCACAAATAATCAACAAACCATGAAAGAAAAACTGTTAACGAAGTTCAACAATATCGCCTATGTATTTGGGCCTTTGTCTCAGTGGGTGAGGCTTTCTTATTTATCTTCAAATCTTCAAAATTACATCAAAAAATTGACCAATGGATTAAAAAATAGTCTAGATGTGTTCTTCTAGACCTCAAGAACCCAACACAATTGACGACATAGAAAATGGTTGAGCGAAGCTCCCGAAAATGGCCCGCAAAGTTCCACTCCTCAATAACTTCCCAGCATAAAAATGTCTTTGGCTTAACAATTCTTCAACATTTATTCTTCTATGAACCTGTCTAAGGCTGCCAAGAACCTCTGGTTTAAATAGATTTGAAGTTGGTAACAGCCTCCCAACTTCCTCCTAAGATCTGGCCTCAAAAAGGGCTCTAGATCCTCCAATAATGGACAAAATCTCCCAAAATAGGCTCAAATCTGGCCAAAAAATATAACAAAACCCACTCAGATATAAAAAATCAAACTAGGCCCCCTAAGGCTGGGTGCGCGCCCCCTTTGAAATGGTCACATGAGCCATATGGCCAAGCGCTAGCCAAAATGATGCTAAGCGCTCGACCCCTCCTTCGGCTTGGTCTCTGGTTGCATGGAATAGGATAGGACCAAGGGTCTGATCAGACCGGATAAGCCCCCACCGATCAGCTTGGGCCATTGGTTCTAGCACCTGGTCTTGTGGTCATAGTTGCTGATCCAACGGGCTAGCCCTCGAGCTCATGCCTTGGCTTTATCCGCTCCCTGGAGTTGAAAAAAACACATCTCCATCGATGGCTTAACAAGCCTTACCCAGTAGCCTAGTGGTCACAACCCCATTGCGAATTTTTGGGAGCCTTGGAAGGTCATGGGTTTGACCCTGACCCTTGCCAATATTTTGCACAACCATCATTGACCATCCGCAGGGTGCCATGTGGCACCATCGGATTGGGCCAAGTGGAAAATCATTATTGGAACACATCCTCCGCCGTATAACCATTCACCCTGCCACCTATCTGATATGTCCTTCGTCGTACATCCAGTCATCCTGCCACCTATCTGACATATCCTCCATCATACAACCACTCACTCTTCCACGTGTCAGTCTGTATTACCATGTCATCCTGTCATACTGTCATTCACCAACCACGTGTCCATCTGTACTGTCACATGTCACCTCTTGGATGATGTCACATCAACATGATGATGTCATCATGATGTCACCTATCATACATGTTGATGCCAATGTGGAATTTGACCTAGTTGACTTTTTGCCTGTTTAGGAATTTGACCAGAACGCAATAACTTTCGCATACGGTGTCCATTTGAGGAAAACATTATATGGTTGAAATCAGTGCGACGAGATGGATGCAATGGAATTGGTTTCGTATGATTCTGATAAATATGATTTTTAGGCCTTCCTAGACCCATTTTGGTTCTTGGATCCATTTTGGATCACTGTGGCTCTAACTGAAGGAATATCTCCTAATTCTGGAGCTGGTTGGGGTGGAACTTCCCTTTGTGGAGAGTGATAAAATCCTCCTTTTCCTTCTTGGTCATTAGGATTCTTATCATTTTTAGCAATGTATTTTCTCTTCCTCTTCTTACTTGTCTCTGTATGTACAATACTATCAGCCTGAAGACGGCTCTGCACTTTGGATTGTGGAGTAGGAGAAACATTCAGTTGCAAATGTGAAAAGGCAATGAACTAATCCCAGACAATGTTTTTCTTCTTCAACTCCTCCATCATAAGCATTTTAATCAACCCTGAGTGAAAAACACTTGTGTCCACAACCTTGGACTTGGCTTGGACCCTATCAGCCATTTCCCCAATGCTTCTAAACAAATAGAAAGGGAGGTTCATGAGGTATTTGCTTATGAAGTGGAGAAAAAGTCTAATGGGGTACTGATAAATCATATTGAGCCTGCCCTCATAGGTGAAATATCTTTGGATCACCCTTATCATCTTATCAAATCCTTCAACCATGTGGCTCCTAGGCACTCCCTTTGATAGGTTATCTCCCCAAAATTCTGGTTTAAGGAATTCTTTAGAGAAGGTTGCATTTAGAATCATGGACTTAAACCATCTTTCAAGTCTAGTGCTTGGTATCTCAGTATCTACTTCTATGGTTTCTTCAGATACCTCAAGTTCAAGAGTCCCCACCTTAGTTTTGGTTCCATCAAAATTCAAGGAAAATTCTCTAGCTACCTCAGGGTGCCCCCTCTACATCTTCTGACAGAAATTGAAACATCCCACTCTTTGGAAAACCTCCCTGATTAGAGGTTCAGTAGCAAAAAACTACATGTCATAAGGTTCAGTCCTCATTATTCCCCCACCCTTGTGAGACTTCTTTTGTTTTGGAGTATCCATTGATGTTATAGGAAGAAAACTAAAACAACAATTTGAGTGATGCAAGAGGCAAAACAAAGAGACATAGATCTTAGGGTTTGGATGGATACTCTTTTTCAAAGCTGGGTTTTGTCTAAGGTTTTAATGTTCTTCAACCTATTTGGCCTCCAGGATTATGAAAGTACAACTGATATTCAGGAAATTAAGGAATACTACACAGGAAAATGGAGATGCATGGAGAAAGCTGCTGCAAAAATATTTAGTTTAACACTTCACCATTATTTTGCAAAACTCATTTAACTTTATCAACAAAAGATCTTTTTTTTTTTTTAATTTCCAAAGTAGATAGACTTGAATAAGAATGGAAATCTTGATGATAACCAACTGGTATAGGTTCTGAGGTAGGTGAATAACAGTGTTGAGTTGTTGAATAGGGTTTGCAATGCCAAAACAAGGGATTCTGTTGGATTACTGAGAGGGAGGTTGAATCAGTAATAGAACAATTTAATCTTTTTTAACCATATAATGAAAGTGTTATATCAATGTAGCATTATCATCCAATAATGATAGAGTAAATAAACAATGAAAAAATGAGCAATCATACACGTACACAGTACACCAATGTGTTTACGTGGAAACCCAAAGCGGGATAAAACCACATAATGCTTTTTCTTATATTTCTTTAAGAATTGCATTCATTAGAAGCACCAAATTCCTTTGTTTTCCAGCTGCAACTGGAAGGAGTCTCCAACCCCCTAGTTTCTCAGACTACAACCACCTGTCCTCGCCCCGTCCAACCGCCCTGACGTAGAATTAGAATGATGGAACCACTATCACACTATCACTGTGAGATATACTGTTGTAAACCTTTACCAATCAACTTGTAATCAACTTGTAACAACCTATACCAATAAATTGTGCCAACATGTACCATACATTAACCTGTACCTCAACCTATACCATAAACAAATGCATCAACCATGCATCAAACTTGTACAAATAACATGTCACAATAACCTGTCCAAACAACTTGTAATCAACCAGTACCAAACAACTTGTAATCAACCTGTACCATAAACAAGTGCATCAACCATGAACCAACCTGTACCTCAACCTGTACCATCAATGAATGCATCAACCATGCACCAAATATGTACCAATCATGCATCAAATACACATAAACTATGACTCATCAAGATGTACCAACATCATCAACTATACACCTCATGTATGTGCCAACTCATCAACTACTTGACTCAACCATGTACCCAACATGTACCTCAACCAAAATACCTCATCAATTTCATCATCCAAATCTGATTTATAACTCTGTAATAGACCTGGTGTATATGATCACATACCTGCAAACCTTCCTTAACTTTAACAAGAAGAGACTAGAATTTTCATCAAACTTTACTTTAGTCTCACATGACTAATTTTGGATTAGTCAACAACCCTAACTTGCAATAATCATAACTATGTACTTGTAATGAATAAAGATCTAAAAATAGTACACAATGTTCTTCAGTTTCTTTTATGTAATTCCTCTAGGTTTCACTACTTGGATCCTCTCATAAAAGGAGTTATAGAAAAAATGACATACCTTATTGAATTCTGGTTTATTCTAGAGAGCGAACTTGTAGAGTGTTCCCCACACAGAATATTTGTTGTATGGATCAGAACATTGTACACAGAATACTACAGACTGTACTATAACCAATACATTTGGTCTTACTGAATTTGGATCTGTTATGAAGAAGTTATGACATTTTTACCCGAAACACTTGTTTTAGACTAGTTTCAGGACTAGCCACAAACCCTATTTTTCACGGAGTGTAACTCCAAGACTAAAACGACCCAAAAACTTAAATTTTTACCACAGCTACTTGGATTTGTTTCCTCAATGGCTTCTCAATTTCACGGTCTAAATCATTCTAGAAAAAAAGGTATTGCGAAAATGGGGAGATGACCTGTAAATAACATACCTTAGACAACATCATCAAAAGAATTTATCCTCCTTTTAATTTTGGTTACCTCAGTCACTTGTAGGTATTCAATATTCTCAAGTGTGATTAAAAATGAGAGACCCTTTCCTCTTATTTATACTTTCATGTAGCTTCCTCAAGGGGTTACCTTCTAACCATCTTAACCCACTTTCCTTATTTTAGGGCTAACTCACTTCTAATCACTTGTCCACTTATTAATTTCTCCATTAACTTTAATATTTAAATTTCTTTTTTATCCACTTTGACTTATAGTACACTCATCACTTCACTTTATTATTTAAATTACCTTCTAACCATCTTAACCCACTTTCCTTATTTTAGGGCTAACCCACTTCTAAC
>SNQJ01S0036409.1:22812-54675 GCA_010110895.2 Picea sitchensis
AACCACTTATCCACTTAGTAATTTCTCCATTAACTTTATTATTTAAATAATTTCTTTTGTATCCACTTTGACTTATAGTACACTCATCACTTCACTTTATTATTTAAATAATTTCTTCTTTGCAACCACTTTGACTGCTTTGATCTTTTGGGGCTTTTAGATGACTTATGAGGGTTTTCCAACTTCACATGGCCATAACTCTCTAACCATGAGGAGTTATGTGACGTTCCACATACCAACGGAAATGGCATGACATGTACTATCCATATAGAATAGTCTTACCTAAAAATATATCAAAACTCATACCATTATCCATAAAAAAAAACTTGGGTCCATTGCCCAAACCATTTGGCTACCGGAATTCTCTACAGGACTTTCTTCAAGGGTTGACATCAATGACAACCAACCCAATTAATCAATGGATTCATAGCAGAATTCACACCATAAGCAACAAAATCCAAGTAAGGGATATGCAAGGTGGCCTGGCAACAAGGTTTTCTTAATCTTTAGTAAAAGAGGCTGAGAGCTCTGCAATTGGCTAAGAATTGTGATAACATAGGTAAGAGGGAGAGTTGGCAGCGTGGACCATCAGTTCACAGCGCCTAGGAGAAGAGATGATAAAAACAACCTTTTTTGTCCTTCAACAAAGCTTAAAATTCTCAATGAGTACCCGGCGGCTGAGGCTTGAAAATTGATAGGCTTGAGCTTGGACGAATCCACCTGCAGCTGGTCTAACCTCCAACTCACTTTCTCCAGCCAGTTGGCAACATTTTTCGTAGCGCCTATCTAAAAACACTTGTTTTTGTAGCATCGAGCTAGGCGAAATTTGAAATCTTGGGAAAACAATTAGAAAAGATTTAAATGATGAAATCCTAGGTTATTTCCTTAAAACATAAGTGCTTAAAACAAGGAGATCGACTGAAAAAACATCATAAGTGCAATTATGGTGATGAGAGCAAAGTGTACTTGAGATGCGCTGCAAAATGTCTAATGAGATGGCAGCGTACAAAAAGAACCTAATTTGACCTTCTAACGGGTAGAGGGACAAAGTGGAGGGGTTTTAGTACATTGTGGAAGTGGTGACATGTTAGGGTGGTGGTGGAGGCATAAGGACGATGTATTATCTAATATTGTCATAAAGATGAAGATATAAACCAAGGGATTGGGCCAACATTAACACTAACTTTATTTGTGATAAAACCTAAAAGACTATAAGGAAGAGGACAAAAGTAAAAACTAAACAACACTAAAGATAAAAATTAAAAACCTAAGGCTAAATTGACCCAATCAATTCCATGTAATAACATTGGCTCCACAGGGGATGGCATGCTCCCTGTGAGATGTCAAGAACAAACAACTTCAATGTCTTATCCTAGGGCTATGGGGTCATTTATTCAATAAAAAGAAAAAAAAATGATATTTACAATGGAGGGGACAACCACTCATGGATTAAGAAAAATACTTCTTCAGAAAGTGCCCATTAACAGGGCCACCAAAATTTTCAGAGTCTTCCAAGTTCTGCAATTTATAAGTATTATTTTGAAAAACTTCAGAAATCTTGAAAGGACCAATCCACAAGGCTTCAAATTTACCATGTTTTCCTTTGTCTTGCTTGGGTGTATCCCACTTGAGAACCAGATCTCCCAGATGGAAATCTTCTTTTTTTACCTTCTTATCAAAAACTTGCTTGATCTTCTGCAGATGGCTCTGTGCTTTATCAATGAGTTGCTCCCTGGTTTGTTGTACTTCTACTACCTGATGCATCCTTCTGACTATATCGTCTGGTTCTCCTTGTTGATACTGAAGGAAATTTTCCACAGGCAAGGCAAGCTGAGTAGGAAAAATAGCTTCAATCCCATAAAAAAGTGGAAAAGGGGAAATACCAAGTGATCTCTTTGTAGTGACTGACTATCAACCCATAAGGACAATTTCAGCTTTGAGTCCCATGCTTTCATGTTGTCTGCCAGTAAATTCTTGATGATCTTTACAACGCTCTTATTAGAATATTCTGCTAAACCATTTCCTTGGGGGTAATAAGGGGTAGAATGAACTAGTTGAATCCCATAATTTTCACAAAATTTCACCAATGGTTCAGCTTTGAAAGATGCAGCATTATCAGTAACGATATTTCTTGGGCAACCAAACCTTGGCATAATATCTTCAAGAAAACCAATGATTACCTTATGTGAGGCACTCCTTGTAGGAATGGCTTCTATCCACTTGGTGAAATATTCAGTTGCAGTCAAAATCCATCGATGTTGACCACTTGATGCTGGATGAATTTCCCTAATGAAGTCAAGTCCCCACTGCTGGAAAGGACCAGAAACCACCACGGGCTTCAGAGGAAAATATTTTAGTTGTTTCTTTCCTGAAAACTTATGACATTTATCACAGACCCTAATATTTGCACAAACATCAGTAAAAAGTCTAGAGCAAAAATATCCAGCTCTAAGGATCTTATATGATGTGGTTCTCCAAAAGTAATGACCCCCACACAAGATGTCATGAAAATCAGTCATGGTCTTTTGAGCCTCCTGTGGATCTAGACATCTCAAGAGAACCCCTAGAGGATCTTTCCAATGCAATATGTGATCAATAAGACAATATTTGATTGATTTTAGTTTCAAATCTCTCACCTTGTTCTTTTCCAAACCATCAGGAGGTTGCAACTTTTGCAGAAAATAAATAATGTCTTTGTACCAAGTACATTCTTCCAAGATGGGACTGGTATGTGAGATTTTAACAGAGATATCAATTTGCTGATTTTTAGAGTTTAGGTTCATGAAATTAACCCCTAGTGCTTTGCAATTTGATTCAACTAGCAATCTAGCTAAATATTTCCCTTTCACCAACTTAGTAGGATTCATTTCAAGGTCAAACTCTAGAATTTTGAAAATCCATTTGCTCCTCTTTCCATCTATGTCAGGCTGGATAAGTATTTCCTTCACATAGGTTGATGGGACATAGGCAATAATTTTGGAATGCATAATATATACCCTGAAGGCTTTAAGGGCTTTAACCAAAGCATAATCTTGGTTTTCCATAATACCATACCTCATCTCTACATCCCTTAATGCCCTGCTGAAAAAGGAAATAGGCTGCTCCATCCCATTTGTGTTTTTCTGAAGAAGGAAAATAGCCAATGTGTCATGTGAGGCAAAAGAAAATATCATAAATTCCTTTGAATAATCAGGGATGATGAGAATAGGTGCTTCACTCAATGCTTGTTTTATTTGGTCAAAAGAATTCCGAGCTTCAACAATCCATTTCACCTCATTTCCCTTTCTAAGCATAGATGTGAAAGACTTAACCAATTCAACAAAGTTAGAGATAAATCTTCTTAAAACATTTATTTTACCCAAGGAAGACTGGATCTCCTTCTTGGATCTAGGAAGAGATAGAGTCTGGATGACCTCTACTATGATTGGATCAATCCTTACCCCTTCTGTTGATACAATGTGTCCCAACAACTTGCCTTCTTTCATAGCAAACAAAGACTTCTTAGGATTGAGAGACAGCCCAAACTTTCTACACTTCAGGAAAACTTTCTTCAAATGATGATAATGTTCCTTATCAGATCTTGAGAACACTGTAATTTCATTTAGATAGATGACCACAAATTTTTCCTTCTCCTCAATGAAGGCAATACCCATTGCTCGCTGAAAGGTTGCTCCTGCATTCATTAGACCAAAGGGAATTTTAGCCTACATGAATGTGCCCCAAGGAGTAGTGAAAGTTGTGTTATCTCTATCTTCAGGTAGGATAGATATATGATTGTAGCCTGAGAAGCCATCAATCATAAACATCCTTTCTAAACCAATCACTCTCTACAAAATATGTTCCATCTTAGGCAAGGGATAGTTATCTTTCTTGGAACTTTTGTTAAGATTTCCAAAATCAACACAAATTTTGATTTCACCATTCTTTTTCCTCACAAGGACTAGGTTGGACACCCACTCAGAGTACCTTAAAGGTATGATGATCTTAGCATCAAACAACTTCTTGAATTCCTTTTCCACAATAGTCAGCAACATGGGATTTATCTGTCTAAGTTTCTACCTAAATGGCTTGGTCTCATCTTTCAAAGGGATTTTATGTTCAATGTTGCTTGTATCATGAGTTTGTAGATATTCATATTTCCAATCAAATAAATCAGAAAACACCTTTAATAACTTACCATACTCAACCCTTTGCTCCTTTGATAAACTGTTGGACAATTTGACATATTTGGGATTTTTTTATGTGCCTAAGTTGCATTATGTCACATCAGCTTATTCATTTGAATCTTTAGCCTTCACAACAACATCATTTATGTCAAATAATATCTCCAAGGGGACCAATCCCTTTGAAATATGGTTACTGGGTAGTTGGAAAATCTTTTGGCTTGCAATTTTACTGAGGAAAATATCAACATCAGGGATTTTTGTATCATCATCATCTTGATCAATGTGAAGAGCAAAAAACTCTTCCACTGTTTCCAGAAATCTCTTAATCTCAAGATAATCCTCAAATTCCTTCCAATGTTTAACATTTTTAGGTATAGAGGGTCTATACTTTACTTCCACATCATATTTGAGCTTGGGGGGAAAACAGATTTTAAAATTAGTTGTAGAGACAACAGAAGAATATGCCATAGCATTTTATTTCGTTGGAACAAAAGAGATGTTAAAATATAAGAAACAATTATCAATAAGATCCCAAACTTCATTTATGTAAGTCCTTAACCTGGGGTGTTTTGCTTGATACATATTTTTAACCCGATGCATAATTAGTTCAGCATCCCCAAACACCACTAACTCCTCAATCTTCATATCTTTAGCAGCCCTTAGACCCAAGAAAAGACCCTCATACTCTGCTACATTATTTGTAGTTTCAAATTCTAGTTTATAAGACAAAGATATGATTTCTTGAGTTGGGGAGATAAAAACCACTCCAACACAAACACTTTCTTTAGAAGAGGCCCCATCAAAAAACATCTTCCAAAATGGGGTATTTTGACGAGGTGTCTCACAAGTTTTAATAGGCTATTTTATGATTTCAATAGGTGATTGAGGAGCATCAATGAGTTGTAAGATACTGGATCCTAGATCAGTGTCAACTGAAAAAATGGGGTGGTTTGTAGGATTAGATTAATCACTGATGATATAAGCTAGTTGTGCTTCCCTATAAAGCCTTCTATGTTCTCCTCCAAATACATGAATAGTGGCACATGAAAGGTCCATCTGCAAAGTTCCCCCTATTCTCTTGATCCAATATCTTGACAATAGCATCCCAAACTTAGGGGTGGCATCAACCACCACAATATCCATTACCACACTCTTCATGGGAAATTGAAACAAAGTAACAACCAGGTCTTTGTTCACTCCAAGGCATTTCACGTTTCTGGAGCCAAATGAGTATAGGTCATGAGAGGTTTTAGTAATTTCTAGACCAAGCTCATCTATGACAATTTTAGGCATAAGGTTATGAGATGCACCTGATTCCATCAAGTAGTTGTGCAAAACTTTATCATGAATATTCAATGATGTGTAAAATGGAGGAGAAGAGTCATCCCTATCCTCTATCAAAGGTCCCAATATGATTGCTGGTTTTTCATCTTAAAGATTCACTAAGTTTGTGGAATTGGAGGAAGATTTAGGTTGCAGCATCTTGGAAAGATACCTTTTAAACTCTTCATTTTAATCAGTTCTAAAAATGGTACTGTAATTTTTATGTTTTGAATTTCATTCTCAAAACTAAAAGAAGAGGGAGATTTCAAAATCTCCTTAATTTTTGGAACAGGGCCTTAATCACTGTTTGAGGTTTTTGTTCCTCTTTTTTTTTGCTGCTAGAAACCACAGCCTTAGCAGAATTTTTTGTTTTGTTGGGATGATCTGATGTACTAGGATTCCCCTCCTTCTTATTTGACCTTAAGTTGTATTTATTTTGGTTTTCATTAGATTTTTCTCCTTTACTCAATTCATTCAATTGAATGTCCATAAGAGACTTCTCATATGTAGACTGATTTAGATGAGGGGATGGGGAGGTATCACCCAAACAATGAATTTCTGTATCTGTTTCTTCATCCTCTCCTACTTCATCATCAACAATGTTATTTTGGAGAGGGGTCTGAACTTTTTGGTCATCTCTATTTCTTTGATCTCTTTGAAGGATCTGAGGGGCATTATTTTGTCTCCTGAAATTTCCTCTGTTACCAGTATCTTGTGTATCTCTATAATTTTGTTTCCCTCAAGATTATTTTTTTCCATTTCAACAGATATTGATTTAACCAACTTTGTTAGTTCATCTACTTGAGGGTTAACACCAGAAGAATAAGAGGTTGATGCTTCAACTCTATTTTTTCTCGTATCTCTATCTGATTTTCTCCTAAGCTTATCCGTTGCCAATATATTTGATTCTAACTCCAAGGATGCATCTTGCATATGATATAGTGAGGTAGATCTCCTTTCTCTCAACAAGAGGAAAAACCCAGGGTCAAAAGCACTGGCATAGGTTATCTTGGCAGAAGTTTCAGTAGGCTTAATTTCTGTGGGGATTTTGTTATACATTTTATTGAATCTCTTTGAAAAATCTGAAATAGATTCCCCTTCTTTTATCTTGAGTGACCCAAACTCTGTAATATAATATAAGAAATATTTCTTATCTCCCCAATGCCTCAAAAAGGCATCATCCAGATCTTCAATTCCAGTAATAGATCCAGGAGTTAAACCCCTAAACCATTTCCTAGCCTCACCATCAAGGCTTTGTAAAAAAAAATCTCATCAAAACATCCTCATTTTCAATATTAATATTGCCAGCATAGCTATAAAACGCTATAAGGTGTTCCTCTGCAATTATGTCCTCTTCCCCTATAAACTTGGGCATGTACTTAAGATAGTCTCCAACTGAGATAACATTCATAGGCTGAGGTAGCACAAGAGGGGCATACCTAGCAATCACTATGGCATCCATCCTATTTCTAGGAAGGCTAGCACCTGCCATTGGATTATGAAGAGGAGGATTATAAATACTAGGAGAATAAGGAGGAGACTGGGTCTTGATTGGTACAATTGCAGTCTTGATGATGTGTAACTTGGGAGAAGGAGGAATATAGGATGGAGAATTTTCAGTTTTAACAAGGAGAGGCTGAGTATTAGAAGAGGATGGTGGAAATTCCCAGGGAACTAAGGTTTCTTCTTCTTTGGTCAAAACAATTTTAAAAGAGGGAGGAGAAGGAGAACCTAGGGTAGGAAAATCCTCTAATCTCTCAAGTCTAAACCAACTTACAACATCATGAGAGGCAAGAAATTCAAAATTTTCTTCTTTCAATTTGGGAGAAAAAGAAGAATATTCCACAGGGAAATATTCAAGCTTTAAATTTCTAGAAATTTCAACAAAGTGTAAAAGAGGAGCACTAGATACATCTACTAGTGTTTTCAAAGTGGAATAAGGAAAATAACCAGTAGTACTTGGAACAACTGTTGAAAATCCTTCTTAAGAAGATTTTCCTTTCTTGATGATCTTCTCTAGTTCAACTTTAGGTGTAGCCAAAGGTAGATGTGGGGTGGAACTCATGTGTCTGCCTTTAGGAGCCACAACTGAAACAGTGGAGTCGCTAGGTGCAAACTACAGTCTTCAATGTACTAATTACCACACACCCTCAGAATCAATATTTATTTGTCGTTCAATCCCAGGGAAATGTTTTCAATCCATTCCTCGGCAGTTACACCAAGAATGTTAGCACTGAAAGTTACACTTTGACTTCTAAAGTGAAAGCTCAATACCCATCAATAGGTTTATGACATAAGTCTAAAAATGTTGTGTCAAATGGATAAAACTCAGTTCAACAATGTCAAAACACAGGAAATTCTAGATAAAATGCATCAAAAAAAGAGGTCTTGTTTAACTTAGGTAAGGGTTTTGAGGATTAGTGTGGATAGAACGAAAAATTAGTAATAAAAATTAAGTGAGTCTACCACTAGCATCAAGATTTACCAGTAGACAAAGGAGGGAAAAAATTAAGATACAAGATCTTCTTAAATCCAAGCTAAAAAACTTTGAGAAAGTTATAACAACATCACAATCAAACATCCATTGTAATACAACTACAAAATATCATTTGAATCATTCAATGACAGTAAAAATTCAGAGTGAGAGAGAGAGATAAGATGGCAAGAGAGAAAAATGACTTCCATTAAACAAAATTTCATCAAGTCTGATACATAAAACCAGAGTAGGCTCTATTACATTAATATCACAAAAAGAGTATTTTACATCAACCATCCAAACCTACAAAATGTATTCTAATGCTTCTTTTATATCCTAGACAGGGAATGATAGCATACAATGTGAGTTCATCCTCTAACATTGGATTCTTTCATCTTAAACTGAGGTAATAACACCTGTACAAACTGGAAATAACAAACTGCTACAAAAAAGGCTAATGTTGGCAACTATTCTAACACCTTAATCTTTCATAATGAGGTGTCCTTTGAGCACATTCCTTTTGTTTCCAGGTATCCTCCAACTTTAAACTGACCTCCAAATAGTTGTACCATGCTCCCATAGCCATCTGGTGACCATTGATCCTATTGAACCCATCAAAATAGGAGTTTGCAGTGAATCCTGCAGTGTTGATAATATCATCCGGTTCGCAACAAAGTTTGCAACTTTTGACTGTGTATACTAGTTCGGAGCGCCAGGCACTACAATATGTCTTGTAGTTGTTCAATTTGTCCAGTTTAAGCCCCAAAACACCCAAAAAATTTCTCCAGAGCTAGGTATGCCTGTAGCAGCCTCATAATATGGTGTATGAGTGAAAAACGCAGTTATAAGCAACATAATGTCTCAAAAAATTCAAAAATCAAAGAGAAATCATTTCCAAAACTAAGATTTCTTAAGCTATTCCATCCATTACTTTCTGAGCCTAGAACTCCTCCTTGTAGCAGCTTGGGCCAACACATTCAAATTTCTTTTGGACGAATCTTCCTTGAAAGGCTGTAGCTCCATATTTAACCCCCTAATCTAACCTTGATAGGATAAATTCTATTTGTATAGGCTCTTAAGTTTCATGTGGAGAGGTCTAAATCTCTTAGCAATGAATTTGGCTTGTACGAAATTCTCACAATACATATCCATGAGATCTCTTAACTTATTTTTTCCAACTAACTCTTCCCTTTTCAATTTAGCAATTTCATCTCTGGATTCTCTAAGCTGTCTGATCATCCTTTTAAAAGTAATGTTCTATGGAGGGGTGGTTATGTCTATCACCTCAATGTGTTTTTCAATAGCTTCAACTTTACCTTTATCCTTTCTCTTGATGGGAGCTTCTATTATGTCCTATTTTTCAACACTTTCCTTATTTGTTGATGACCTGGTGAAGCACATCCTAGCTTTAGTTTCAACTGCAACAGATGGTAATGGGACAAATAACCTCCTTCCCTTTGTGCCTGTGGCTCTGGCTGATGGAATTTTTGCTAATTATGGAGCTGGTTGGGGTGAAACTTCCCTTTGTGGAGAACGATAAAATCCTGCTTCTCCTTCTTGTTCATTAGGAACCTAATCATTTTTAGTAATGTATTTTCTCTTCCTCTTCTTACTTGTCTCTGTATGTACAGTGCTATCATCCTGAAGAGGGCTCTGCACTTTGGATTGTGGAGTAGGAACAACATCCAATTGCAAATTTGCAGAGACAATGAACTGATTCCAGTCAATGTTATTCTTCTTTAACTCCTCCATCACAAGAATTTTAATCAACCATGAGTGAAAAACACTTATGTCCATAGCCTTGGACTTGGCTTAGACCCTATCAACCATTTTCCCAATGCTTCTAAACAAATAGAAAGGGAGGTTCATGAGGTCTTTGCCTGTGAAGTGCAGCTAAATTCTAATGTGGTACTGATAAATCATATTGAACCTACCCACACAGGTGAAATATATTTGGATCACCCTTGTAATCTTATCAAATCCTTCAACCATGTGGCTCCTAGGCACTCCCTTTGATAGGTTATCTCCCTGACATTCTGGTTTAAGGAATTCTTTAGAGAAGGTTGCATTTAGATTCATGGACTTAAGCCATATTTCACCAGTGTTTGGTATCTCAGTAGTTGCTGATATGGTTGCTTCATATACATCATGTTAAAGAGTCCCCACCTTAGTTTTGGTTCCATCAAAATTGAAGGAAAATTCTCTAGCTACCTCAGGGTGCCCCCTTTGCATCTTCTGACATAAATTGAAACATCTCACTCTTTGGAAAACCTCCTTGATCAGAGGTTCAAAAACAAACATCTGCATGTCATAAGGTTTAGTCCTCACTATTCCCCCACCCTTGTGAGCCTTATTCTGCTATAGAGTATCCATTGATGTCATAGAAAGAAAGCTAAAACAACAATTTTAGTGATGCAAGAGGCAAAATAGAGAGAAAGAGGTCCGAGGGTTTGGATGGATACTCTTTTTCAAAGTTGGTTTTTGTCTAAGGTTTTAATGTTCTTCAGCCTATTTGGCCTCCAGGATTATGAAAGGACAGTTGATAGTCAGGAAATGAAGGAAGACTACACAGGAAAATGGAGATGCAAGGAGAAAGCTGCTGCAAAAAGATTTAGTTTAACACTTCACCATTATTTTTCAAAACTCATTTAACTTTATCAGCAAAATATGTTTTTTTTTTAAATTTCCAAAGTAGATAGATTTGAATAAGAATGGAAATATTGATGATAACCAGCTGGTACAGGTTCGGAGGTAGGTGAATAACAATGTTGAGTTACTGCACAGTGTTTGCAACACCAAAACAGGGGATTCATGGCATAATTCACAGCATAAGCAGCAAAATCCAAGTAAGGGATAGGCAAGGTGGCCTAACAACAAGGTTTGCTTAATATTTAGTAAAAGAGGCTGAGAGCTCTGCAATTGGATAAGACTTGTGACAAAAAAGGTAAGAGGGAGAGTTGGTAGCGTGGATCATCAGTTCACAACACCTAGAAGAAGAGAAGATAAAAACAATCTTTATTGTCCTTAAATAGAGCTTAAAACTCTCATGGAGTACCTAGAGATTGAGGCTTGAAAATTGATAGGCTTGAGCTTGGATGAATCCACCTATAGCTGGTCTAACCTTCAACTCACTTTCGCCAGCTAGTTCGCAACATTGTCTGAAAACACTTATTTTTTTAGTGCCGAGCTAGGAGTAGTTTGAAATCTTGGGAAAATAGTTAGAAAATCTTTAAATGATGAAATCCTAGGTTATTTCCTTAAAACGTAAGTGCTGAAAACAAGGAGATCAGATGAAAAAGCATCATAAGTGAAATTATGGTGATGAGAGTAAAGTGTAGTTGAGATGCGCTGTGAAATGTCTGATGAGATGGTAGCATACAAAAAGAACCTGATTTGACCTTCTAATGGGTAGAGGGACAAAGTGGAGGGGTTTTAGTACATCTTGGAAGTGGTGACATGTCAAGGTGGTGGTGGAGGCATAAGGACGATGGCTTGTCTAATATTTTCATAAAGATGAAGATATAAACCAAGGGTTTGGGCAAACATTAACACTAACTTTATTTGTTCTAAAACCTAAAAGACTATAAGGAAGAGGACAAAAGTAAAAAATAAACAACATTAAAGATAAAAATAAAAAACCTAAGGCTGAATTGACCCAATCAATTCCATGTGATAACAGGTCCAATACGGTAAGTCTGTCCTTCCTCGACTGTATGTTGAGGGTGACTTGGTCCTTCTCCATGACGAAGCTAAAGAACCATTGGGGGGAGAACAACTTAATCTCATGTGGCACGGTCCTTACATTGTGTGATGTGTCCTTGAAAAAGGATCCCATGAATTAGAAGATTATGAAGGGAATGTGATGGATGAGCCCAGAAATGGGCTCTAAGTTAAACAATATTACGCTTGAGCCTTCGAGCTTGAGCATGGCCTTTGCATACTAATGTATGTTAGTCTATATATTTCACTTTTTATTCTTTTATGTCTTCATCTTGCTTATTGGGTTTTCCTTTGGTTGGTAGATGTCAATGGAGTCTTCGGTGTTCTTAGGATTCACTGACAGTGCTAGTCGTCATACTCAGAACATGGCTTCCACCGCTTGGGTTATCTATTCACCCGAGGGACAACTGGTGTCTTTAGGTGGCGTTTGTTTAGGGCCTGTTATCGCACAAGTTGTAGGTTTGGAAAAGCACAACCCAATCACCAATTAGGGACAACTTAGAGAGAACCTACCCATTTTCACCTTAGGCAGGTGTTCCCATTACTTTATAGGTGAGTTAGTCACCTCAAGGGAGGAATCCTAGTGACCCTAGGGGGGATTAAGATGGAAAATTATATGTATTGATGGAGTCCCCTAAAGGTCAATTTTCTATATGGAAAATGGGTCTTTTATATGAGTCTAGAGGGTTGCTTAAGGTTTCAATGATTTGAGTAACCTACCAAGTGTGAATACCTACCCGAGACATAAAGAAAACCAAGTATATGATATAATATGTTAGTTGGACAAGAAATTTAAGCTTATTGTCCCTAATTGAAGAAAAAATAAATGATATTTATCAGCATATAGAATATAATAAATTCTTCAAAATAGATGCTAAAAGTATAATTGAATAAGCAAGAGACAAGCTAGTGGAAGCTAGCTTTACTCATTAATGATAAAGCAATACTTTAGCACAAAAGCAAGGCTGAAACAAAATCTCACTGCAGTGATATTTATCAGCTTATGCCTGTAGAAAACCAAGCTTTATAACATAAAAATCAGCCAATTTAAACCACTTCTAGCTAGCTCAAAAAGTGCACTAGGGTTACTAGTTTGTTAGGGAAAATTTGTAGCCAATTCCTACAGTTAGTTTAGGAGTTATCTATGGTTAGAGAGTTAGTTTTGTGCAGCCCTAATGGATGAAAGAGGACTCCTTAATGAGGAAAGGTCTCCTAAGTCTCAAGGAACAAAACTCAAGCGAGAAATATTTAAAACTTGAAACATTCACGTTTACCAATGCAACATTTTCTTTCTCCAATGCAATGATTAGTGCCTTTGATTATGGGTTAATGGGGTCAAATAAAAGATCTAGAGCTACTATCTCCTTGGGGGTATAATTATTCTTATTCCCCAAGGAAAGTAACCTTAGCTAGGGTTTAAATCTAAGGGGTGTATGCCCTTATACTTCCTTAGAAAACTCTTACAAACAAGAATTATATGCTTAAAAATATGATGGAGATAAAGTAGTGGTGTATGCACTTTTACTACCTACCTAGGCTTAGAAAAATCAACCTTGAGCTTGAATTACAAATGATAACAAAAAGTAAAAAATATTACCAATCCAAATAGAAACACGATAAACCATAGCATGCCAAGATAACCACCACAATAGCAAAAGAATGCCCTCCAAGAGCTAGTGCATCATCATCATCAACTCCACAACCAAATATAAACCATATCATAGAAAAATATAGCAAAAGCCTCAAGGGTAGAGAAAATTTCATTCCAATACTTCTCACAATGGGAGAGTTATGATATAAAATGAGATCTTATGATCTTTATTTATACAAAATGTCTTTGACATAGTTTTTCCACATTAGCAAGGGTAAAAAATAGGACAAGGGGTCCATAACCCTTATCTTACCCCTTGAAACAAAGTAATATTTTAATTCATCTTTAAATTCACTTTTACACAAAAGAAACCCTATAAATAAGGTGACTTCTCCCCTTTAGGGGACATTTTGACACTAGGAGCAAGTCATTGGAGTTGGAGATTCATAGTTAGGCCTCCAAAGGCCACATGTTACTCATCTAAGCCATCTTCTTATGGTCAAAGTATTTTCTCCTCAAAACATCCATTTGTCAATGAGCCATGTCTTCACCACCAAACCCTAGCCCCTCTAGGTGACATCAAGCCTCCAAAGGTGATTTTTTCCGTCTCATAGGAAAAACATTTGGCATGCAGGCCCTTGGCATCCAACCTGTGGGATTCAATCCCCATGGAAACCCAATCTAGGCTTCTTCCTCCAAAAATGTCCATGAACTAGGTCCTACAAAGACAAATAAGCACACCCTCCAAGGATCTCAATTCATAATATCATGGTGAGTAAATCAAATCAATAAATGAGCCACCTAAGCATGTGCATCAAAGAATACTCGGTCAAACAATGAAGTGCTCAAAGACATTATGCGATTTTCTTAGCATGGTTATGGGAGGGTTGATGAGGTGTCCTATTGGGTAGATCTTTCCCTACGTCAAGGAGTGCTTATGAAGTGATCCCTCTCTAGTCCATGTGAAGTATATGAATTGGTTAAGGATCAAGACTCACTAGGCATGGGGTTCATGACATACAAGGGGTTGTAGTGTCTTATTGATGGGTGCCTTTGTAGAGGGTGTGTGGCACCTTCGTTTGCAATGCATTTTTTCCAAGCCCATTATCTTTCCATTCTTTGTTTCTTTCATGTTTTAAATGACGATTTGAAGGCCACTATCCTGGCGTGGTGTCCAGATAATGACAGTGTCACTCACAAATACCTTGCAGAAATTAGAAGGTTGGCTCATGATGAGACCCCCTTTATCTCAATTGTGCAACTGGTAGCCATTACCTTGTCTTGGTGGCCAGATGATGGCAAGGTCATACAGTTAGATACCCATGATCATGATAGGTCGGCTCATGATGAGACCTCCTATCTTTCAACTAACCCCCTAAGAATTCATTATTAGTTATTCTTGCAGGTCCCCATTTTCTTACAGAGAAGTGTTTCATTGCTTTCTCGGGGATCCCTACGTGAATCATATAAAAGGTCTATATATATGATTTTATTTTTTTATCCAACAACAATCCCTCTAGGCCTTCAACCCCTTCTTCCCATAGAATGAGGGACAACCCCTTCTTAGGTCAATACACCCTAAAATCCCAAGAGACAAGGAAATTGTGAGTTTAGGTGATGGAAAGTGGTAAGTATGGTTGGGAATGGTACAATGGTTCTTCAAGGGAGTTCCTAGTAGCAAAACCATTCCCAAAGAAGACCACTTACTAGGGCACAATGTCAACCACAAAGGTGAAACGGGGCAAAAGGCATAATTTCCAAGCATATGTCAAGAAATATAAAGCAGTCTAAGATACAACATACTCAAAATTCCTTAGATATTGAAATGACACTCATCATAATACCTGACTTGTACCTCATGGAGCAAGGCCCAGTACCACTCAGAAACCAACTGGTATGGTGGATGCCACCTGAAAATCCTGACCTTTGTGGTGGTGAGAAGGGTCTCCATCTTTGAAAGTGGATATTTTTGGTCATGTAGTATCTCTTCACTGCATATCTGCAACCTGAGGGGCCTCAAGACATAAGCTCCTTAGTTATCCCATAAAATGGGGAAAACATCTAGCTCCTACTTGGGTACACATGCTTGTCGTATAGTGCATGAGAACTGCAACATCCCCTTGTCGACCTGTGCCTTCCAAAACTTAGACAAAAACATCAAAGCATCTAGGGTGGTGTTATCACCCATCATCCATATACATAAAAATCCAAACTAAGCATGAAATCAATATGAAAGTAGAGAAAAATGAAAAATGAAATGAATCTAAACTGATATGAGGAATCAAGATGCAAATGCAAGGAAAGCAATATGACCTACCTACTTACCTAGGGCCTGGGCCCTCAAGAATTCATGTGACTTGAACACAAGGTTGGAGAACAGATCAATCTACTGGCAATGGCATCTTTCTCCCATCCAAGGTTGTCTGATAGTACTTTTATTTAGTGGACTTATTCTTGACAATGTAAGGGCCAAGCCATGAGTTGCCATGTCTTTGGTCATACTTGGGCTTGCCCTTTCTCTTGTCCCACATGAGCACAAGACTTCCTTCACTAAAATTGATGCAAGGTATGTTCTTAGTGTATGGATATGAAGGAGGCTCTTTATTGACCACCCTTTTGATGGTTTCTTCACGTTCTTCATCTTATTTCTTCAAAATATTATAGACCCTATCTCTTTCCCATGGTACTTTGCATGTTTTTCTTTGTATTCATCTATCCTTGGGAGGATCATATATATGGATTATTCCTGCATAAAAGGAAACTCAGATGGATCCTACTCAATAATCTGTGGAGGTACATCATAATCACACTCACTAACATAATCAAGGCCATTAGGATCCATCACATGTTTATCATTCTTTTCCCGATTGTGCAAGATCGCATAGGTGTTGTCATCCATGGGGATGTATGCATGGGTAAGGCTCATTCTAAGGAAACCCCTGAGGGTGGAATTCCAACTCCTTGATAGGAGAATCCCCCAAGAATTTGGAACATCGATCACTACTATGTCCATGAGGAGGCTGATATGTGGAAAATCCATTAGAAAAACCTCAATGTCCTCATATACCCCCAAACCCTTGATCCTTTTAGAATCAATACTGCATACATTACCATAGAGTCGGGTTGTCTGCAAACCAAGTTGTTCCATCAAATTCAATGACATAACATTTGTTGAGGCCCCTAAATAAAGCAGACAATTGTTTAGGCGGAGGCCATTTATGCCTAATGGAATATATAAGGGAGGATTCGTGTCCCTTTGCCGATCAAGGTACACCGTATTTAAAATGATAGGAGTGTCCTCCTTCTTGGTCGGTACCTGTAATATCTTGAATATTTCCCTTTTCACATAAGGGATCTTGCACATCTCTGTCACCGGGACCGTCATATTCAATTTTCCAAAAATGCTTGCAAAATCTATATTTAACTGAATCTCATCTGCAAGAGTTGGCTTAAGAAGCAACTCATGAACCAAAGGTGGAGGTGGTGGGCCCACATTCTTTTTTGATGGAAGAGGAGTGCTAGGTTTTGATAGAGGGGTTGAAGATTTATTTCTTCTAGTGTAGGTCAGATATTCCCTCCTTCTTAATTCCTTCTTCCAATCATTTGTTAATTGATTCAATGCCTAGAGTCCTCCCTCTCTTTCTCCTCATCTTTTGGCCTAATTTATCTATTCTTCTGTGACTTATTCCTCTTGTAAAACGTAGATCATATCCATGAAATTCGAATCATCGGGGGATTCTTCATCTCATTAGGGGCATTCATCTTCTCTGTGAGGTTCTTAGCATGGAAGGCACCAAGCTTCCGTGTTAACCATCCCAACTGGTTTTAAAGTATCTAGGGATTTTTCCTCTTGTTGGGGCCTTGGTTTCCAACCTGTGGCATCTCTCTGTTGTCTGAAAAACTGAGGTCTAGGAGTAGATTGATTCCTCTCTACAGTAGTCAAATGTTCCATAATATGATTTTGCACCTGGGTAAATTGAGTACTCATCTGATCTATCTTCTAAGTCAAGAGGGAAATCATATCAAGAGCACTATTGTTGGAAACCTTAGTCTTTGCTTTTTCCTTGACATGAGTGTACTGAAAAGGATCCACCCTTGAATCAAGGATATTCTCTCCAATGTCAGCATTGTACTCTTTATCTTGTGCCAACAATGTGGGATTCTTAGCCTTCATAATGAAACACAATTTGCCTTCAAAATCATTTATATAAAGGAGACGAATGGATGAGGCTGTAGGACATAATTATGTTGGAATCTGGTTTTACAACCTGTCAAATCTGGCATTGAATTCCTTCATTGTCGCATTCTCCCTTTTCTTTATCTGATTGAATTGAGCTCCAAGCATCCCATCGTCTTTCTTTGTTGACCATCTGCTCTTAAATAAGCTGACAAAAGCTTCATATTAGATGAGATTATTTTCAGAGAGGCCTTTGAACCAATCAAGAGCTTCTTCAGTCAATAATGAGGCGAATAGTCTCATGGCTACATCTTCATTCTCAATACCTGCATTTTCCATGTCTTTTCCCATAACATAAACATGATCCTCAAAGGTCACTACATTATTTCCTAGGAACTTTGGCAACCACTTGTTAGACTCTTTTGTCATGTATTGGGGTATCCATGGATAATGGACATGTTAATGGGTTTGTAGAGGTCCTTTTCCCAAGGGTAAGCCATTGGAGTAAGGGGAAGGGTATCGTGGAAAAGGGTTTTGACAACGAGAGACTTGAGGGGAGGCCTTCTTTGGTAGATCTTAGAAGGTTTGAACCTCCCAGGGGGAAAAGGCTTGGAAGAGGAAGGGTTCTGGGAAGGTGGAGTCTCCAGATGAGCTTTAAGAGGAGCTCATAAAGGAAGGTGGAAAGGGAACGTCCCTTGGGTGGGGTCGCCAAAAAATATATGGAAAAGGATTTGAGATGGATTTCTTAATTTTCCTTGGGGTTCGGAAGAGGATTCAAAATCCTCCTCGAAAACAATGCCAATATTTTATCGCACAAGTTGTAGGTTGGGAAAATCACGACCCAATCACCAATTGGCTACAACTTAGAGAGAACCCACCCACTGTCAGCTTAGGCATGTGTTCGCGTCACTTTATAGGTGAGGTAGTCACCTCAAGGGGGGAATCCTGGTGACCCTAGAGGAGATTGAGATGGAAAATGATATGTATGGATGGAAGCCCCTAAAGGTCAATTTTGTAGATGGAAAAGGGGACTTGGATAAGATTCTAGAGGGTTGCTTAAGGTTGCCAATGATTTGAGTAACCTGTCAAGTGTGAATACCTGCCCGAGACACAAAGAAAACCAAGTATATGATATAATATGTTAATTGGAAAAGAAATTTAATCTTGTTTTCCCTAATTTAAGAAAAAATAAATGATATTTATCAACATGTAGAAGATAATAAAGGATGCAAAATAGATGTTAAACATATAATTGAATAAGCAAGAGACAAGGCTGTGAAAGCTAGCTTAACTCGTCAATGATAAAGCAATACTTTAGCACAAAAGCAAGGATGAAACACAATCTTACTGCAGTGATATTTATCAGCCTTATGGCTGTATCAAACCAAGATTTATAACAGAAAAATCAGCCAATGGAAACCACTTCTAACTAGCTCAAAAAGTGTGCTAGGGTTAGTAGTTTATTAGGGAAAAATTGTAGCCAATTCCTAGGGTTAGTTTAGGAGTTATATAGGGTTAGAGAGTTAGTATTTTGCATCCCTAATGGTTGTAGGTTAGTTTTGTAACAATCACAAGTTTTAGTGGATGAAAAAAGACGTCTCAATGAGGCAAGGTATCTTAAGGCTCAAGGAACAAAAATCAAGTGAGAAATATTTAAAACTTGAAACTTTCACGTTTATCAATGCAACGTTTTATTTCTCCAATGAAATGATTAGTGCCTTTGATTATGGGTTAATGGGGTCAAAGAAAAGAGCTATAGCTACTACCTCCTTGGGGGTATAAATCCTCTTATTATCCAAGGCAATTAACCTTAGATAGGGTTTAAATCTAAGGGGTGTATGCCCTTATACTTCCTTAGAAAACCCTTGCAAACAAGAATCCTATACTTAAAAATATGATGGAGATAAAGTAGGGGTGTATGCACTTATACTCCCTACCTAGCCTTAGAAAAATCAACCTTGAGCTTGAATTATAAATGATAGCAACAATTAAAAAATATTACCAATCCAAATAGCAACAAGATAGACCATAACATGCCAAGATAACCACCACAATAGAAAAGTAATGACCTCCAAAAGCTAGTGCATCATCATCATCAACTCGACAACCAAAGAGAAACCATATCATAGCACAAGATAGAAAAATCCTCAAGGGTAGCGAAAATTTCAGTCCAATAGTTCTCACAATGGGAGAGTGATGATATAAAATAAGATCTTATGATCTCTATTTATACAAAATGTCATTGACATAGTTTATCCACATTAGCAAGGGTTTTACGGGTCCATAACCATTATCTTACCCCTTGCAAAAAAGTAATATTAAACAATTCATCTTTAAATTCACTTTTACACAAAAGAAACCCTAGCATAAGGTGACTTCACCCCTTTAGGGGAATTTTTGACACTAGGAGCAATTCGTTGGAGTTGGAGATGCATATTTAGGCTTACAAAGGCCACATGTCACTCATCTAAGCCATCTCCTCATGGTCAAAGTCTTCTTCTCCTCAAAACTTCCATGTGTCAGTGAGCCATGTCTTCACCACCAAACCCTAGCCCCTCTAGGTGATGTGAAGCCTCCAAAGGCAATGTTTTGCCTCTCCTAGGAAAAACATTTGGCATGCAAAGGCTAGCTCATTTCATCCATAATATATTTTATGCCTCTGAAGGTATGTCTCTCTTATTAGGCATGTGGGCCCTTGGAATCTAACCTGTGGGCTTCAAGCCCCATGGAAACCCAAGATAGGCTTGTTCCTCCAAAACTGACCACCAACTAGGTCCTGCAAAGATAAATAAGCACACCCTCTGAGGATCTCAAGTCATAATATCATCGTGAGTAAATCAAATCAACAAATGAGCCACCTAAGCATGTGCATCAAATATTGCCTGGTCAAACAAGTAAGTGCTCAAAGACATTATGTGATTTTCCAAGCTTGGATATGGGAGGCTTTACAAGTTGTCCTATAGGGTAGCTCTTTCCCTAGGTTAAGGAGTGTTTCCCAAGAGATCCCTCTCTAATCCATGTGAAGTAGATGAAGTGGTTAAGGATCAAGACTCACTAGGCATGGGGTTCATGACATACAAGGGGTTGTAGTGTCTCACTCAAGGGTGCCTTTGTAGAGGGTGTGTGGCACCTTTGTTTGCAATGCATTTTTTCCAAGCCCAATCTCTTGCCATTCATTGTTTCTTTCATGTTTCAAAGGACGAGTTGAATGCCACTGTCCTGACATGGTGTCCAGATAATGATAGTGTCACTCACAAATACCTTGCAAAAATGAGAAGGTTGGATCATGATGAGACCCCCTTTCTCTCAGTTGTGTAGCTGGAAGCCACTACCCTGGCTTGCTGGCCAGATGATGGTAATGTCATACCACTAGATACCCATGATCATGATAGGTTGGCTCTTGATGAGACCTCCTATCCTCCAACTAACCCCCTAATAATTCATTATTATTTATTCTTATAGGTCCCCCTTTTCTTACAGAGAAGTGTTTCATTTCTTTCTTGGGGATCATACCTGGACGAAGAATCTAGAAGGTCTGTATATAGGATTTTATCTTTTTAGAGAGCAAAAATCCCTTTGGGCCTTCATCCCTTTCTTCCTATAGAATGAGGTACAACCCCATCTTGGGTCAATACACCCTAAAATCCCAAGAGACAAGGAAATGGGAGGTTTAGGTGATGGAAAGTGGTAAGTATGGCTGGGAACAGTACGATATCTCTTCAAGGGAGTTCTTAGTATTGAAACCATTCCCAAGGAAGACCACTTACTAGGGCACAATGTCAGCCACCAAGGTGAAACGTGGCAAAAGGCATAATGTCCAAGCATATCTCATGAGATATAAAGCAGTCCAAGATACAACATATTCAAAATGCCTCAAATATTGAAATGACATTGATCATAATACTTTACTTGTACCTCATGGAGCAAGGCTTGGTGCCTCTTGGAAACCAACTCATGTGGTGGATGCCACCTGAAAATACTGACCTCTGTGGTGGTGAGAAGGGTCTCCATCTATGAAAGTGGATACTATTGGTCATGTAGTCTCTTGGCAATCCATATCTGCAACCTGAGGGCCTCAAGACATAATCTCCTTAGTTATCCCACAAAATGGGGATAACAGGGCCATCAATGAACAATGTGGTCGAGTATAGCGTCATTGTAAAGCTATTGCGTTATGCCATTTCATATGGTGTTCAATATTTAGAAGTTTGCCTGAATTCCTAGTTAGTTGTATGTCAATTGAACAACAATTACCAGGTGAGAGATCCTACACTACTTCGATGTTTCCTTCAGGTACGACTTTTAGAACGACATTTTGATTTGATTACTTACAATCATGTACCTAGAACTTTTAATCACATTTCCGATGCATATGCTAATTACATTTTAGATTGACATTTGTCACATAAATAACGAACGAAAAAATACATACATTCATACATCCATTTTAAGATATGTAAGTAAAGACGAAGACCAAAATTATTTTTTATATATGTTTAAAAAAATATGGTGTTATAGTACAAAATGGGCTTGTAGCCCTAGAATACATATACGACCGATACATCATATAAACACATCATTTATGCCTGAGGTCCTGGGTTCGTGTCATGATAACACACTATGGTATTTGTGATATGACAGAAGAGGCTCATCCACACACATGATACACCCACTACCTGTCATTGCATCACCTCTGGAAGATCCTCCACTTTCACCATAGGAACTTGGTTCGTCAAACGAGACAAGTTTCCCTGTACATTCTGTAGGAATCTCTCTCCATCCCTGCCTACCATCTCATGGATAACCCTCTGTTTGTCATGGATCTACATCTATGTTAAAGAAATAACCATTAATACATGATACCATACAAAAATATTTATGCTTTTGTTTTCCTCTATCAAATTGAAAAAACACAAAAAAATAAAATATATAAAATCAATGCTCACCAATCTCTCCAAAGTCAGATCAAAGTCAGTATTCTATCCCCTCATAAGGGTAGTCATCGATCTCGATGATCTTTCATCACCACCAGTGGAAGAACTCATCATTGTAGGGGGTTGGCACCCTACCACCTCTTAGTTATCGCATCACCTCGGTCCACTGTGACATGGCTAGATCACGTAGATCATGTGTAATAATCTCTACTCTCAGGCTCAACGTAGGCACTCTCTCAAAGAAAAAAATACGCAATATGGATGTGAACCCGAAGTTACTCATCCTACCAAGTTTGTAGTTCATCAACTGGCTCTTCATGTTAGCCAGTAGTGAGGTGCACCAATCATAAACTGTGGGTCTCAAACACTCCACACCATAGAACAAGAGCATCCTGGATGCCTGATGCAGTGAATTCGATCCTGATATCCATGTGAGTAATAAGATGACGATCTTCAGAATCAGGTTCTCAGTCACCCTAATAGGGAGTTGGTTCCCCACTTTCTTTGTACTTGCAATGCAGTAGGTGGTGATGTACTCCTCCATAGTTCTTCCACCTTCATTCCCTTTGGCTTTGAGATTCACCACCCCACCCTAATGAGAAAATCCTGTTATCAAGTAAATATCATCCACTTCAATCCTCAATGGCTTCCCACCAAGTTTGAATACCTCGGTCTCTGGATCCCAATAGTTTACTAGTGTCTAGAGAAACCTCACTTGGTCCCTCATCCATTTTATGGCCCAAAACTTATAGAGCCCACATCTCTGCAAATCTTGTTGGGCCCTTACATCTCTTTTTACTACAACATCAACCTATCCATGCTCCATTTCCCTCCATTCAATCAACATCTTGGAAAGGAAACACCCATTTTTGAGTTAATTTTGTCAAAAACTTGCTCACGAAGTTGTACGCGAGATACCCTTATGAAAATCACGTATAGGGAATCATATATGCAGGACGACATTATATTTCCAACGTACATGAGGTCATGTACATGACCCGATAAACTGCAGCCCGCATACACCCTAGTTTCTAAATTACAACCTCTTATACTCAAAATTTGGACACTAAAACTAGAAATTTAACCATTGAAATGAAAGAGGATAACATGGGTACTTACTTGGTCCAGATGATTTGCAATTCTATCAATCGTATCTCCTAGAATCGTGAATGGAAGATTGTGGGTAAAATGGCCTAAAATGCACTATGTGGGTGAAAAAACTCAAACGATATGGTAAATGTCATGTTTTTTACTATTTGTAAAACAATTTCATCCACTTTCTATAGTTTTTTACCTTGTCTTTCATATTTTTGAAACCAAGTGAACTAATTGAGCAGTAGAAGACCTAGTTTGAAGTGTTTTTGTCTAGGGTTTTATGGATTTCTAGCACTCTTCATCCCATTCGTGCCCCCGACATGTATTTACCATCAGTGACCTATAAGGTAGGTTTTCACCCTGCTTTGAATTTTTTCATTATATTATGACCATGATTCTTATGCCCTAGGTACGAACACATTTGGTAGTGGCACATAACCTTCTTGTTTCTACTAGAAGTGTCATTATTAAGTGGTAGAGACTTACCAAACATGGGTACCCTAGTTATAACTCTTTTTTTCATTTGGCGCCCATGCATAAATTACCCCATAGGTTTGGGAGTCTCTTAAAGTCCCGATATGACGTTGCGTTTGAACCTCATTGATGTTACTCAATCTAATTTTGACCACTACTTATGGGACTCCCATCGAGTCTTGGTTAAGCTCTTTTCTGACTCCAGGAAAAAGAAAATATTGTCGAGTGAACTTGTCTCTTTCACACTCATTAAATGGCTTTGAAAGGATGTCTATTTTGGTATAAGTTTAAATCTTTTCCGGACCAAATAGAATACTTACGAAAAAGGAATACTCTAGTCACTATTGGCTAGAATATTTCTCCTGGGTATTATTTTATACTTTTTCAGGCCTAGAGGACTAAATCTATGAAAAAGGACATTTTTGAGTTAAGTTGTAATTGCATCCCATTATCATGCTTTCATTGTTGAGCCTAATGTTAGCTCCTACTTTCTCTTTATAAGCCCCTTTTCCCCAAAAATTCTCAACATTAGCTAAGAAAATCCTTCTATATATCCTTTGCAACTTGACATCCCTTTACCTGTAGAGGAAACATCCCCCGAGTGTCCATGTCCCACATGCACTTCCCTACATTGAGCATAGGTATGTTTCGTTTCTTGGAACTAGTTTCCTACTTGCGACACTCGTTTCCTCTCCTATATCATAGAATTTCTTTTCCTATGAAAAAAACAAAAAAAGACGGGTGGGAAAAGAATATTATCTCCTATCGGCAGCAGTTGTGTCTCCTTTGAACAATGCATAAATTCTTGAGTCCATTTCATTCAAGGTTTGGTTTTAGCATGACCTCAGGAAGCTAACCTCCTTACTTAGAGTATACTCCTATGACTAGTTACTCTTCCAGTCCCTATGGAGGGTTTTTTATGCCTCTTGTGTCACGAACTTTGATCAATGATCTGTTTTAAGTCTATGTTTCCTGAGTTATTCCTCTGTCTCATGCTCTTGTTCAAAGGAAGTCTAAGCCTGTGTCGACCATTCCTAAGAACTCCTTGACATTTCATGTAGGCCATCCCCTTACAAGTGAACTTCAAAATCACATGAATCTATTTTCCTACCTTGAACCCAACAGATGACATCTCTCCATTGGTCGCTAACTGGGGGTTTTCCCTTATGTTCAACAAGAAGAAATTTATTCACACATTGAGATTCATGCAATGTATTGGATTCCATTAGAACCTAGTGGTAGTTTCCTTCCCTTTGTCGACAGTTTTCATTATTGGCTGCTAGTCAAAGGGTCTCTTTCGTGTACTACTTGCATCTGGTGCATGTGAGAGAAAAACATGGTCATTGGTTCATGGACATCCTATTCATCTGAGCTCTTAATAATCATTAAGCTATTGCTTTGCACCTCATGCTAGATTATGAGAGATGCCTTAATGCTCTCCTTTCAGTGGATCTCCTTCCATTAACTTCAGCTCATCTATTCTGGAATCAAGATCTAGAGTTATATGAGTACTTAGAGACTTGCAGTCATTAGTAGCGGGTTATCCGACCATCAACAGTTGGGAATACATTAATGTCTCCTGATTGATGGATTCTTCAAGTGTTCAACCTCAACACCCTTATTCACACTCATGGAATGTACTCGGTTCTTTGACACCTACTTTCATTATTGGTGAGTTGTCTTGCATTTGTTAACAGTATACCTCAATGACCGGTAATCAAATGAAGTCTCACTGTATTCGAATCCAACCCCTTTATTCACAAGATGTATACTTGCACCTTCGACGGTGTAAAATAACTCCAGTTCATAGTAGAAGATCTCATATATGTTGTTGTCTTTCATTGGACCAATACCTATATGACTTCAGTGATCATGGAAGATCATATTGTACTCCATTGTATACATATATCTTCAGTTTATTTTAAGACTGGACTCCACTGTGTCTTGTCTGTGACTATGAAAGCCTATGACATGTGTCCACTGTGTATTTCCTATTCATGGCCATGAACAACTATTTGATATATATCCACATGGATTTGCAGTCTAATTCAATTTGGCATCCATGTGTATAGAGTTAAGATGAATTGTAATATTCTCATGAGTAACTAGTGTTTCTAGCTGGGTCCTCATTACTCCACTTTCGGGAATTATAATGTATTTTGACCATCGCATTTGCTTCTATGACCTCACACATTAGTGGGAATTTGTTATAGAAATTTTTTCCACACTCAACGCATATTTCTTTGATGGCCTTCCATTTCCCTCTATAGACTCACATTACCCCATTTTGTTCATTCCAGAGATAAAAATACAATTTTTTTACCATATACACAGGTCACACTTAGACAGCTCGCATATAAGCAGGTTGTTCCATTACATCCCATGTACATCAGGTTTTGTGCTAAAAAATTAAAAATATGTTAGGTATCCATGCCATGTCACCAGAACCATGATCTTCTATATACTATAAACGCTCTGACCCAGCCCTTCAATTTCATTTGGAGGCTATAAATTGATCCATATACAAGTCTTTGAACACACACATCAATGTGAGAAAAGACACTCTCGAGAAATTTCACTTCATATTAAGTCTACATCCCTTTGCCCTTGAAAGTTTGAACTCGTTGTGTTCAGCCCCCAAGCTCTTCCTATCTTGAGATGGAGAACCTCATTGACTCCTACTACTTGTGAGCTTTCCTTTGTGGAGGATTGAAGTGGTGAAGGCCCAACTGGAGGGACTTAGTTTCTCGATTTTGATATGTGTCGTTATAGAAGTTTGTCGCCTATGTACTTCTGTTGATTACATTAATAGAAATACTCTTTTCTCATCAAATTGTATGTCGAAAATATTTACATTACTTTCCATGGGAATATTTGTTATACATTTTAATGGATTATTCTAGTTTATATGCTAACTTTCTATATAATTGATATATGATTATATATCTTGATTGTTGAGGACAACTTGCAGGCATCAAGCTTTTGGTCGTAAGCTCAGTCGAGGCCTTCTTTGGATGTCTGGACGAGGTAGGTACTTAGCCTTCTCTTGTTAGCATTTCCATTTATCTAGCATACTTGAGTTTAGAGTTGATTTTTGGGTATTGTTCCTTATGTTGTGGTTTACCCCTTTCCAAAGAGATTTTCCTCGTAACAACTAGAACCCTATAAATGTAGAACCTTGGTGGGTTTCTAGTAATGAGTTTGTGCTCTCCTTGTTTGTGAAATCCTTGGCAATATGGATCGTTGAGGGACTATGTATAAGTGAAGGGATACATGATCCTAGAAGGGTGAGTGTAACAAGGAAGACGCAACTCAGGGATTCTTATGGCATGATAGCTATACTCATGAGGGTGTGTCAAATGGAATAGTGAGATGAATTCTTTCCTGAAGAATATCTATGGAATAGAGAAAATGACTTCCATCTATAGTATGAATACATGAATTGGTGCTTGGAAAGTAGAGCACCAAGAAGACAACAAGCTTCCAATAGCAAAGGCATGGAGCTTTTTGAATAATTTTTGGATTGTACATTGTATATAATGCACTAAGGACAATGCATACATAAGGGGGAGGGGAATGTAATACCCTAGGTTGACCCCTAGTTGTAATTGTACAAATGCTTTATAGGATGGTGAGCTAGGACATTATAGGCCACAGTGCTTATGTGGTTATTAGGCCGGAGAGCCTAGATGTTAAAAGGCTAGTGAGTCTATTATTGTAAAATGTAATTAAACTCAAATAATCAATAAAAGTACATCACTGCTGCAGACTGACCCACAAATGAGTATGGGGAGATAAACTCCATTAGAGAGGGTAAGGGAATTAAGAGTCTAGGAAAAGGGATAAGCTAAGGGGGATTAAGCCCAAAGGAATATTATAATATTATTCCTAAAAGGCTAAAGTATGGATATAAATTTATATATCCTAAGTTTCTAAAGAGGGGACAAGGGAGTCCCTTTGGTTCCAAGTGTCACTTATGGCACATGCAAATATAATTGGGGAGATTAGTTCATTCCCTCATCATTCTTATCATTCACTCATCCATGCTACCATCTGTATTAGTACCTGGTATTGTTGCAGGCTTAAGAGGCGAGTTGTTAGGCCCGTATACTGAAGAGGTGGGTTGTCAGGCCTGTATGTTGAAGAGGTGGGTTGTTAGGCCTGTATGTTGAAGAGGCAGGTTTTCATTCCTATATGTCGAAGAAGTGGGTTGTCAATCCCGTGAGTAGTTTTCTCTAGGTGAGAAACTACTCGTAATTTTTCCCTGGTGCGTTGGGCAATAGCTACAGGGCTTTGAGATTTCCTATCCAGCCTATTGTTGAAGCCCCGAAACAAAAGTGGGGAAACTGAGGGACTCTTGAGTATGTGTTATATTCTTTGCACGAGTAGTAGTGTCTACGTTGTGCCAGGTGCATAGGGGGTTTTGAGGGGGGAGAAATCCCCTCATGCAGGGGTTCAAGGGCAACTCCCTTGAGAAACAAATTTCTTCCTCGAGAAATGTGTCACATATTTAAGTGGTTTTTTCGCACATGGTTTCTTTGTCGATGGTTTTCTATTTTCGGTTAAGAAATTAGGGTTGTTGACTAATTCAGGTCATTGGGTTAGGGTTTTAGATGCCGCTGGATCCTATATGTATATTGTATTGTAAACAATGTATCACTATGAATGAATATAGAATATGTTGGTTTTCTTGGTTTGGGTTTCCAAGGGAAAAATCTCTGTATAATGTTTGTATTTTCCATTGTATATTTTCTGTTCTTTTACTAAAAACCTATTTGCAGTAAATATTGTACAAGGTTAAAATATACATTTGGTATCAGAGCTTTGTTGGCTTCAGGGGGGCGCCTTTGTGGTCAAGGGTTTGGCTCAGGATTGTGATAAGATTTGTTACAGTGGGAGATCTGTGGTATTTATTTTTCAAGTGAAAAGAAATGGCGAACAATTTGAAAATAGAGATTGAGAAGTTTAATGGGAAAAGTTTTCAGTTGTGGAAGCGTAAGATGGAAGATCTGTTGGTGGAAAGAGATCAGTAGATCCTAGTAGATCTAGGTACTACACCTACAGGAACTTCAATAGATGATTGGAAAAAGTTGGATCGGAAGGCAAAGAGCACAATCCAACTGTGTCTCTCAAATTTAGTATTACTGAATGTGTCAGAGGAAGCTACACCCAAGGATTTATGGGAGGAGTTGGGGAAGTTGTATCAGTCTAAGTCCCTAGTAAATAAACTATTCCTAAGAAAGAAGCTGTATAACCTGAGGATGAGAAATGGAGGCTCGGTGGCAGAGCATTTAAACGCCTTCAATACTATGGTAAGTCAGTTAGTATCTGTTGAGATTAAAATTTTAGATGAAGATACATGTATCATTTTACTGTGTTCTTTACCAGACTCATGGGATAGTCTGGTTGTGGCCATATGTAGTAATACAACTGCCTTGAAGTTTGATGAAGTGGTCTCATCCTTGTTGTCGGAGGAGATGAGACAGAAGAATATGGAAGGATAGAGAACATATGCATTATTTGCAAGAGGACGTTCCTAAAAAAGAAGTAGATATAATTTCTCAAGTGGGAGATCTAAGTCTAAGTGTAGATCTAAATCTCCTAGAAAGTTTGTAAAGGTATGTTGGAGATGTGGAAAAGAAGGGAACTACAAGAAGCAGTGTAGATCCAAAGTTGAGAAAAAGGAGGGATCTGAAGAATCTCCTTTTACAGAAGAAAAGAGCTCCAAGGAAAGAGGGGATCTGTACTTTTCTTCTTCAAGCACACATGCAGGTCATGAGGCATGTTGGTTGACTCTGGTGAATCCTTTCATATGACTCCCCATAGGGAGTGGTTCTGTGAATATGAAAGGTATGATGGAGGTAATTTTTTCTTAGGTGATGATTCAACAACCAGAATCATAGGACGAGGGAAATTAAAGTTGAGGCTCATAGATGGAAGGATTAGAACACTACTGGTGTTCTGCACATCTAAGGTTTGGCCATAAATTTGATTTATGTAAGAAAAATGGACGGTGCATGGGTAAAAATAATATTTGAAAAGGAAACCTGCATGATGGTTTGAGGAGCAATGGTGTTGCTTAAGGGATTTCAGTTTGTAACTCTGTATAAGATGCAAGGAAGCACTATTAGTGATGGGTGTAATAGTTCCATTGTTCCTGATATTGGAGTTGAAGAAGAAAGAACTCCTATAGTCTCTAGAGAAAATGTTATGATGTGGCATCAAAGACTGGGGCATATCAGAGAGAAGGGTCTTCGACTACTACACGGTAAAGGTATAGTTGAAGGTATGTTTAACTGCTCTATGGATTTTGATTTCTGTGAACATTTTCTATATGGGAAGCATAATTGGGTTAGATTCCCCTCTAGTGCAATGAGGGAAGAAGGAATTTTACAACTAGTTCACAGTTATGTTTTTGGACCTGTGTCAGTCCCATCATTGGGAAAATTTGTGTACTATGTCTCATTTATAGATGACCTCTAGAGGAATACTTGGATATATTTCCTCAAGAATAAATTCAAAGTCTTTGACAGGTTTAAATATTTTAAGGCTCTTGTTGAGAATCAAACAGAGAAAAGAATTAAGGTGTTGAGGACAGATAATGAAGGAGAGTTCTGCGGGAATGAATTTGAAGAATTCTGTAAGAAGTACGATATAACAAGGAAGAAGACTACTCCATATACACCTCAGCAGAATGGAGTTGCAGAAAGGATGAATAGGACGCTGATGGAAAAAGCAAGGTGCATGCTCAGTGGTGTCAGGTTAGGGAAATAATTCTAGGCAGAGGAAGTGGGAACTACATGTTACCTGATCAACAGATCAACCACATCAGCATTGGATGACAAGACTCCACAAGAGGTATGGATTGGTAAGGAACCTTCTCTCACACATCTCGAGGTATTTGGATGTGATGCATATGTTCATGTTCCAAAGAAAAATAGGAGTAAGCTAGATAAGAAGGTTGAAAAGTGTATCTTTATTGGATATAAAGATGGACTCAAAGGATATAAGCTTTGGAACCCAGAAACTAAGAAGGTAGTGTATAGCCAAAATGTAGTATTTAGAGGAATGAAGGATGTTTTTAAACATGAAGTCCTACCAAGTAAGGAAGAACCAGAGAAAATCGAGTTTGATTTAAACGATGATGAGTCAGACTCTACAAAAGAACATGAATCAGAGGAAGAAGATCCTCATACTCTAGTATTGAGGAGATCGGTTCGAGAAAGAAGGATACTGGAAAGGTATACTCCATCTGATTTCCATTCAAATTTTTCTTTTTCTATTACTAATGATGATCCTAGAACTGTCAGGGAGGCAGTGGATTCAAAGGATGGAAATCTCTGGAAAAGGGCCATGGACAAAGAAATGACATCTTTGGATAAGAATGAGGCTTGGGATATAGTGGAGTTGCCGACTGGAAGAAAGCCCATTGGCAGCAAATGGGTATTTAAAAAGAAGATGAATGCAGAAGGAAAAGTGGAGAAATACAAATCTCGGTTAGTAGCAAAGGGTTATTCCTAGGTTGAGGGAATTGATTTTCATGAGATTTTTTCTCTTGTTGCCAGGTTAACCTCTATAAGATTTTTTTTATCTATTGTTGTTGCATTTGATTTTGAAGTAGAATAGATGGATGTGAAGACAACATTCCTACATGGGGATCTGGAAAAATAAATCTATATGAAGCAACCAAAAGGTTATGCTGTGAATGGAAAGAAGGAGATGATATGCAAGCTAAAAAATTCCCTGTATGGTTTAAAACAATCACCAACGATGTGGTATCAAAAATTTGATACTTATATGCTAGGAATTGGCTTCACAAGAAGAAAAGAGGATCATTGTGTGTATTTTAAATTAATTGGTGATCATTTGATTTATTTGGTCTTGTATGTGGATGACATGTTGTTGAT
>SNQJ01S0036410.1:9432-32123 GCA_010110895.2 Picea sitchensis
TATTATATAGACTAGAAAATATTCTCAAGGTAGGTTTGAATTTAACTCTCGACCGAGAGTTAATTTCAACTCTCGACTAAGAGTAACTTTAAACTGAGGTAAAAATATTGGCAATAAAATATTTTGTCTAGGAGTAAAGACAAACCATTGGCCAAGTGTTAGTTTCAACTCTTGATTGGGAGTAACGTTAAACTAAGGTAAAAATATTAGTGGCAAAAGATCTTGTCTGAGAGTCAAGCCAAACTCTTGGTCGAGAGTTATGATGTCTGAGAGGCATCATATTGATTTCTCCATCAATATGATTCCTAGAGCAGCTCCAGTATCCAAGACCCCTTACAGGATGAGTACACCAGAATTGAAGGAATTGCAAATGCAACTAGAAGAGGTTATGAAGAAGGGGTATATACACCCAAGTGTGTCACCTAGGGGTGCCCCAGTATTATTTGTGAAGAAGAAGGATGGAACATTAAGACTTTGCATGGAATTTAGGCAGTTGAACAATGTAACTGTGAAGAATAAGTATCCTTTGCTAAGGATCGATGACCTCTTTGATTTGTTGAAGGATGCAAAAATATTCTCCAAGATTGATCTCGGGTCAGGTTATCATCAAATAAGAATTAAAGAAGAATACATCAACGAAACGGCTTTCAGAATAAGGTATGGGCATTATGAATTCACAGTGGTGCCATTTGGGTTATCAAATGCACTAGTTGTCTTCATGTGTTTAAGGAATGATATTTTCAGAGAATATTTAGATAAGTTTGTCATTATATTTTTAAATGACATTCTTATATATTCCAATTCGGAGGAAGAACATGAACAACACTTGAGGTTGGTATTAAAGGTATTAAGGGAGCATCAGTTGTATTCCAAATTGAGCAAGTGCTCATTTTATCAAAAACAAATTCATTATTTGGGACATATCATATCAGAGGAAAGGATAGCAATGGATCCTGAAAACATTGAGGCCATTAGAGTGTGGTTAGCACCTAAGAATGTGACAAAAGTCATATCATTCATGGGCCTTGCAGGCTATTACAGAATATTTATTGAGCGATTCTCAAAGATTTCACACTCGATCACTTCCTTGCGAAAGAAGGGAGTGAAGTTTCAGTGGACATTGGAGTGTGAAAGGAGTTTCCAACACTTAAAGCATTTATTAACCATCACTCCAATAATAAGGATTGTTGATCCAAATGAAGACTTCATTGTATGCACGGATGCATATAAATAAAGACTTGGTGGAGTTCTCAGTGAAAATGGGTATGTTGTATGTTATGAATCAAGGAAGTTTAAGGAGCATGAAAGGCACTATGCTACTCATGATTTGGAGTTGGCCTCCATAGTGCATGCCTTAAAGAAGTGGAGGCACTACCTCATCAGAAAAAGGTTTGAATTGAGGATAGACCATAATGGTCTAAAATATTTATTTGATCAACCAACTCTAACTGCTAGGCAAAGCAGGTGGTGAGAATTTCTCAATGAATATGACTTTGATATAAAGCATATCAAAGGAAACGAGAACAAGGTAGTTGATGCACTTAGCATAAGGGTGCATGAGTTGCATACTACATCCATTAGCATGTACCAATCATATTTGAAGGAAAGAATCTTAGAGGCTGCAAAATCAGATTTGCAATACATAGAAATAATAACAAAATTACAGCAAGGTATTTTGCAGTAAAAAATTGAAGACTATAAGCTCGGGAATGATGAAATTATCATGTACAGAGGCATAATTTATGTACCGAATTCCCGGGAATTGAAAAATCTAATATTTAGATAAATGCATAATGTACCTTATGTTGGACACCCAGGGTATCAGAAGACTATTGGAGTTGTCAAAAGCCAATATTATTGGCCAGATGTGAAGAAAGAAGTTGTTGAATATATTGCCAAATGTTTGGAGTGTCAAAAGGTCAAGGCTAAGCTTAGACACCCAGTTGGTTTGCTATAGTCATTACCCATTCTTGAGTGGAAATGGGAAGTTGTAACAATGAATTTCATCACCAAACTGCCCAAAAAAAACAAGCAGCATGATTTTATCATGGTAGTGGTGGATAAACTTACAAAAGTTGCCCATTTTATTCCAGTAAATCTCACTCACAAGGAAACCAACATTGTTGATATTTATGAGGGAAATTTCTCGATTGCATGGTATACCCAAGACCATTGTGTCTGATAGAGATCCAAAATTTACATCAAATTTTTGGAAATGATTATTTAAAGGATTTGAAACAAATTTGAATTTTAGCACAACTTATCATCCAGAATCTGATGGACAAACAGATAGGGTGAATCAAGTGATTGCGGATATGTTGAGGATGTATGTGATGGATAAACCATCAAAATGGGAATATTTCCTACACTTGGTAGAGTTTGATTATAAAAATGGGTACCAAGCATCTCTAAAGATGATCCCATTTGAGGCACTTTATGGCAGAAGGTGAAACACACATGTAAGTTGGGACAACCCAACATATAGAGCAATGGTTGGGCAAGAATTACTCAGGGAAATGGAAGAGAAGATGTTGAAACTAAAACAGAATTTAAAGGATGCTCAAGACAGACAGAAAATCTATGTTGATAAGGGTAGATCTCACAGGGAATTTAAAGTGGGTGATCATGTATTCTTGAAAGTGAAGGCCAAAAGAATTTCCTTGAATTTGGGAAATTGTTCAAAGTTGGCAGCTCGTTATTGTGGGTCATTTGAAATCCTAGAGAGGATTGGGCATGTAGCATATATCTTTGCATTACCTGCATCAATGTCTATTCATAATGTGTTATTTGTATCATTGCTCAAAAAGTATATACCTAATGCTAATCATGTTATTGATTGGAATGTGATTCAAGTGGAGAAAGAAGGCACTTTTCAGGTGCATCCAATGTGCATACTGGACCGGAAGATCAAACATCTCTAGAATTGAGCCATAGAGCTAGTAAAGGTCCAATGGACCTGGTATAGTCCTGAGGATGCAACTTGGGAGCACGAGGATGCTCTACGGACAGAATACTCGCGTCGTTTTGAAGGTTTTTGAAATTTTGGTGATAAATGTTTATATACATGCACTGAGGACAGTGCATAAATAAGTGGAAGGGAATGTAATACCCTAAGACTAAGCCCCGACTATAAATGTAAATATGTTTTATAGGCTGGTGAGTCGAGTTATTATAAGCCAGAAGGCTTATCTGATTAATAGGCCAGAGAGCCTAGATGTTAAAGGCCAATGAGCCTATTTTTGTATATGTAAACACTCAAATAATTAATATAATACATCATTGCGTGTAGACCAACCACGATAAAATAGTATGGGGGACTAAACTCCAATAGGAAGGGAAAGAGGGGGGGGGTAAGAGCCTAGAAAGGGAGATAAGCTAGAGGGCTTATTTCCAAAGGAATATTATAATATTATTCCCAAAGAATAAGGTGGGAATAATTATTTTATCCTAAGTTCTAAAGATGGGGACAAGTGGGCCAAAGTGGCTCTCAACCTGACAAGTGTCCAATTTGGGACATGCATACAAAGAGATTGGGCTTAGTGAATTTGGCATTGATTCTATCATTGGATTCGGCCACTCGATTCAACATTCTCTCCATCATTTGAACCTCTCCATGCTACACGCATGCCTTGAGCAGAAACCTATACTTCCTATTATGAGCATCTCCATGTACCGTCCTGAGCCAATATTGTACCTTACCTGAGCTAGTACTACACCTTATATGAAGGTCATTGCTGCCATCACTTGTACTCTACCCTGAACTCTGTCGTTGCTATTGGTTGACTTAAGCATTAGACTAAAGAGGTGGGTTTCCGGGACTGTGGATTGAAGAGGAGAGTTGTTAGGCCCGTGAGCAACTCTCTCCAGGTGAGAGAATTGTTGGGAATTGATTTCCTGAGGGAGTCCAACTACAACTACAGTTCTCTGAGACTTCCTGTCTAAACTGTTGTCGAAGCCCTGGAAGGGAAGTGGGGCAGCTGAATGACTGTTGATAAGAGAAGGGGATCACTTCCTAGGGTGGGACATGCATGTGGGGAATGAGAGACTATGAGTTGTTATTTTGAGTAGACACCTAATGGAGTTGTTCCTGTTTTCTGAGATACATCATCCTAGCTAGGAATCCCTTTATCTGAGTGGAGTTTAGTCCCAGCTCGGGGGTGACCAACTGTTGAGAGTTCTGAGCAACATTTTCTAAGGTTGGGAGGATCGTGGAAGGTTTGCACGCAGTTGGTGGTATTTTTTAAAGGATAAGTATCAATTGTGTGTTATATTACATGTTGCATTATTCTTTATGTGTTTATCTTTATTGGTTTTTCCCTGTGTATGCTACATATGTATTGTTAGTGTTATTTTGCATGAATTTGTATATATATTTGCAAAGTATTTGTACGCTTTTTAAAAAAATTATGTATACAGTTCGTAAAGTTATACGTGGCATAGCCCAGCTTAATTATAGGGATGCTACGATACAGTATCAGAACTAATGGCTAGAGAAGTATCAGTGATACGACTTGGCCTAGGTGGTCAGGTGGGTGTGTTACAAATGATATATCTAGTTCCCGACCTTTTTTTTGGTGGATTAATAGGTCCCACAAATTATGTTTCCCATTTGTCAAATTCTTGCAGAGTCACTTGTGGTCTTAGAGGCATCTCATCCCTTCTGTTGGGTTTGTCAACCCTCTCCCAAACATCACATTTCTAGCAATATTCCTTGATGTATTTACGGACTGTTGGCCACCATAATCTTGCGTGCAATACCTTCTGCGCGGTAGATTTACCTACATAGTGTCCTCCAGATATACCTTCATTAACTTCTACTAAAATTCGGATCCTTTCATGTTCGAATACACACCTTCTCAAAATGTTATTTGTGCCCATTTTGTATAAATGTCCTGCGATAAGTTGATAGTTTGCAGCTCTGACTACCATATTTTTCTTCTGTGCACTACTAAACTCTTGTGGTGCAACCCCTGTACTTAAGTATTCGATAATATTAGTGAAGTATTCATCAACTACATGTACTGAAAATAGTTGTGCATCAGGGAAGTTGTCTTCCAAGTTAGTAGGTTCTTCTCCATTACTTACCCTTGACAGGTGATCAGGTCCTGCATTCAGCTTCCCTATTTTGACTATCACTTTGAAATCAATTCTTGGAAAAACAATAGTTATCTACATATCCTCCCCCCAAACATTGGCTTGTTGACTAGATATTTGAGGGGGAAATGGTTTGTGAACATTTTAAAGTGTTTACCCAGTAAATAGTGCATGAACTTTTGAAGTGCATATATCATGGCTAGGCCTTCTCTTTCTATCGTGTTGCAATTCTACTCTGATTCTGACAACTTTATGCTTGCAAAGGCTATAGGATGGTCTAAGCCCCCTACTCCTAGTTGCGCCAGAATTGCTCCAAGTGATATGGATGATGCATCTACATGCACATGAAATGTCTTCTCTCAATCTAGAAATACTAGTATAGGTGTTGTTACCATATTTTGTTTTAAAGTGTCCTATCCTTGCTAACAGTCCTCATTCCACTGAAATCTGGTATCCTTCTTTAACAATTTTTCCATTGGTGCAAGAATCTTTGCATACCCATTTATAAATTTCTTGCAATAGCATGTATGTCCCAGTGTTGCTCTTAACTGGTGCACTGAATTTGGTGGTGGTATATTTACAATGACTGCAATCTTAGCAGGGTCCACTAGTAAACCTTGTTTACACACTATATGTCCCAACAATATTCCAAAAGGTGTACCAAAAATGCATTTCTTGATATTCAACGATATCTGACATTGTCTGCATCTTTCCAACATGAGTCTCAACACTTCTACATGGTCCTTTAACAAACTATATACAGTCCAGTCATCCAAATATACTTCCAGAAACTTATGTATGAATTCCTTAAAAGAAGTTATGACTACTCTTGAAAATATGGTTGGTGTATTCTTCATTCCAAATGGCATGACTGTATATTTGTAGGATTCACATTCTGTAGCAAAAGTAGTCTTATACCTGTCTTCTAGGGATATTTTTATATGATGGTAACTTGAGAATTCATTTGTAAATGAATAGGCTTCATAGCCTCCTACATTCTCTAAGACCTCGTCTGTGAAAGGGGTAGGGAAAGGGTCATGTAAGCAAGCATCATTAAGTTTCATCAAATCTACACAAATCCTTATCCCCCCCCAGCTTCTTTTCTTGGACTACCATAGGACTGATCCATTCAGATTCCTCTATTGGTTCTATGATACCAACTTCCAACATTCTGTCAATTTCTGCTTTCACTTTCTGCTTATACACTAGATTCAATCTGTAGGGTATTTTCCTGGCAGGTCTAGCCTCAAGTTTGAGGGTATCTTCACCTCACCTAGCTCCCTTGTTATGCCTTTCATCTCTATAAAGGTCATTGGAAATATTTCATTGTATTCGCGCAGTAACTCTATTATTCTTTCTACTATTTTCTCATCCCAATAGTCTCCAATACTTGCCATTTTAGGATTTTCATTCATCCCAATGTTAACTTTCGTAACTTTGATTGGTTCAGCAAAGACTTCTGACTCTAGAGATAGACCTTCCACCTCTCTTTCTCCTTCAATATTTGTAATCTAAATGTTGTGTGGATCATCTTCATCTGGTGTTTCCTCTTCAACATGATAGCATGAGAATAACTCTTTGATTGTCTATTTGTTCTATTGTTCATATTTTGTCATGATTTCAACTTTTGGTTCATTAATAAATATCATTTCTTGTATCAGCTTCAGCGTTGAATCAATGTTGGGATTCTCATGTTCAAATGAGAAGGTTACTACAAAATTATGTTGTAATCTTGTCCATTCTATAGTGCCTCTATGCATCTCCTGGTCTATATACAAGTTCCCTAGGATTCCTTCCAATGTATGGATAAAGTGATGAGGCCATTCCTCTAGTGGTGTCATCCTCCACTCTGTTCTGCACTTCTCTAAGTGTTCAACCGGTGTTCCATGTCCATTATACCTTTGCATTTTATTATTCCCCTTCTATGTACCAAATCTAATGCGTAGTAGTCATTTGCACTGATACCAGACCTGAATTGTTTCTTTGTGTGCATCCCACCATCTTGCAGGTGTTGTCTTGAGTGCAATATCTAAGGCTAAGAGCCTCTGATTCTCTAATACTTCCTCTTCATATTTTTTCAATAATATCTCTAAGTCATTTAGCCCATGAAAATTGGTAGGTTCTCTTATCTCTATACCAACCCATATTACTACGCGACCTATTCTTTCCCATATCCTTGTGGAAACTTCATGTAATCATTGTTTTCAATTCTCCAAACCTATGTCTGAGTCAGAAGCACATGATGTAATGTTTCTCTAGCTGAGTACCCCATCTGCAGTTGGGTTAACATAATCCTCTTCTCGCGTGGTGGTTCTGTACAACTGGTTTATTTCCTCCAAATCCAAACAAGTGGGTTCTACAAACCTTTCTCCTTCTAAAGGATCCAATGGTGTGATGACTCTATATTCGTTTGTTTCCAAAGTCATTTTTCTTGTCTTCAGGTTCATTATAGCTTGGTTATCAAATGCCCAATCCAATCCAAGCAATGTTGGGTAAGGTGTTGTGCCATCTACTATCTCTATTACTTCAAAATGTGCCATAGTGTGCACTCCATCCAAATATATTGTCGCACCTTTAATCCTTTCAATGGGTAACACTCTGTGTTGATTTGCTAATTTCAACTGGACAGGTGAATAGCCTAGTGTAGGTTCTCCCATACACTATCATGTCTTCTTAGTTAAGACATTTACTTTAGAACCTAAGTCCATTATAATATCTCCCATATTGAAATCCCCAATATTAGCATTTAGTCTGAATTCTTTGCTTGTCCTTCTTCTTGTATGGAGATGATTGATTGTTTTCTTCTCTAATTTTCCTTCTACCTCTGTGTTACATCTTTCTAGCAAATTTTGTAAGATCTTAACAGATGATGGATCCTTCAATAACTTATCACAGGATTGCAAAAAAGTTTTTATGGTACTTACTTGCTCTAAAGGTTGTCCTTTACTGGTATGGTCCATTAAGGAAGGCTTCTCGTACATTGGTGAGTTTTGAGTTTGTTGTGCGGCTGATGTAGATGCCATTTTTTTCTTGAGAAACTCTTGTCTATCCTTATTAAATGTTTCCTTTTCTTTTCATGCATCTAACTACTTTTGTGATTCAGTATTCTTCTTAACCCATTGGTGTTGTGTTGGATCTTGTTTTATTGCATCAGTTCCTGTCTTCGCTCCTTCTTGAGTGACTATATTGATGTTTCTCCCATCATCCCTGGCTTCTGCAGAGATCCACTGGACATTTTGGTTTTTCTGGTTCCTTTTTTCTTGGATCTTTCCCAAGAGTGTTGGACAATATTTTGTGTCATGGTCTATTGCGTGACAGTACATACATGTTGTTGGTGGAAGTGGACAATGCCTTGCATAATTTCCTAGTTGTTGGAAGTTGTGGCACACTATTGGTCCCCTGCCTCGTCCAAATACTCCTATGCCTCATCCTCCACCTCTATATCTACCTCAATCTCCTTATGGCATGTTGTACTAAGGTACATGGTTATACTACGTGGGGTTATATTGTGGTTACACATTATTATACTGTGGTTGCACAGTGTTGTACTGTTGTTGCGCATTATTGTATTGTAGTGGTACTTGGTTGAACTGAGGTGTAGATTATCATGTCATCATTTCTTCTTGCACCCTATAAGTTTTTGAAGTTCTTTATCTCATCCACTCCATCGTCCTACAATCCTTATGATCATGACCCATTGACTTGAAAAAATCGCAATATGAACTTTTTGGTAATGTATTATACTTCTGCATCATTGGACAATGATATGGATCATGCCCATGCGTTTTACAAATCTTGCACCATGGTCCTCCTATTGGAAAATGGTTTAGTACTCTTGTCGCCATATATTGAGAGAAAGTTGGACATTCATTCTTATGGTGTCCTTATGTCATGCATAGTGTACACCAAACAACTTCTCTTTTCTCTTTTCCCTTATTATGGTTAAGTTGAAATGTTAGATTCTTCATATCCTCCTTCAGCTCCTCTATTGTTGGATCTATCTTCTGATATTGGTTTTCTTCCAATTGTAAGGCTATCTGCAGAGCCTTTGCTTGAGTCTGGAACTTTTGATGTCTTAATGGGTATTTCAAATGTGGTAACAAGGAGTTCAGAAATAAGTGCTTATGTTGCATGTTAGTCATTGCATATTTCAACTTATCTTTCGAGCATTTAAATCTCTGATCAATCTCCCAAACGGACTCACCTGGTTTTTTCTCGATTTCAATCATTTCATTCATGTACTAGTCCTCTGAGCTGGGCTTTTGAAATTCGTTTATGAGTAGTTTTTTCACATCTGCAATAGTTTGTGTTACTCCTGGTGGACTGTTTACATCTAGGCTCATGCACCAGTCCAGTGCGCGGTCTCTTAGTGTGATAGATAATTGCATGATATTTGTATCCTCGTATGTGATTTTCTTTGCTTCCTAGATCTTCTCACGGATGAATAAGTGTTTTTTAGGGTCCTTGGATGCCTCTCCCCAAAATTCTGGTAATCTGATCGTGGGATCATGTCCTGCCATTTTAAATTGTGTTGAACTACTACCTCTGCGCGGTGTAGATATTTGATTGTTACTTCATGAATTGGCTCCTCCAGTTGTTTCTCCTTGATTGTATGTGTGTCATGTTGTTTTTCTTCCACTAAAACTCGATTGTCTAAACATTGGTGTTCTTTTTGGTGTATTAGTCGCACATGGGGTTGTAGGTTCCACACTGGCAGTGATCTAGATTGGAGTTTTTCCTTCTGTCCCTAGCCTTGGACCTCCTAATTTCCTTTCATATGTTGTGCACAGTATTTCCTCAATATACTCCATAGCCCGAAGATCCTCTACCTCTTCTTCATCGCTTGCCAAGCCCTCTCTATTAGCTATGGCTCTCTTCTTCTTATTCATTTTATATTGGTAGGGTGCTCCATTGCGCGTCTTTCTAGTTGTTTCCATTATATGCTTTATCTGGTCTTCCTCCATCATTATTGGGTCCATGGCCTCCTTATTATTTCCTTTATCCATATTTTCATCCATTTCTTAGCCTCCTATCAGTGCTTCCCCCCTTCCCCCATGCACGCAGGGAAGTCTAGTTGTATGATTCCATGGTAATCACATCGTTTTCATATAATAAAATCTTGATTGAAGTATACAATTATCTGATGTACCTACCTCTGGGTCCCTTTAGAAAATCATGCTCTGTTGTGGTGTAAGACTTCGTGGTATCTACTGCAAATTCGGTGATAAATTCTGCAACAATACTATCAAACCATAAATCTACTATGCACGTAAAAAAATTATTAACTTGTTGTAACTGCGTGATATCCACAGGATTCCACTCCAACTGTCTAATTCGATTTGTAGGGTGGTTGTCTTTTAATCTCAATAACCACTCCTGCAACAAATGCGGGAACTTACAGAAAAATACTTCATGCAAGTCATTAAACACGTATTTGTCGAGATATTTGTGCGGTGTTAACTTGGGATTTTTGTTATCCTTCTGTGCAAACTCAATTTCCTTTGTTTTCAACCATCTTTAGATATCTGCCTTTGTTGGATTCCATGGCCTGAACATTCCCTTCTATACCCTCATTCTCCACATGTTTCTTCCATTGATCCCATCCACTCAATCCTATGCAGTTCCAGCCGGCAACATAACCATTTGTTGGCTTGATATTTCACTTCTTACTTCTTGGGTTGACCCAAGTTCGGATCTCAATAGGTTTCCAACAAAACCCTCTAAAATTATCGGCCCTCATGATTAACTAGAAGGCAACGCTACGCAAATAATGCACAGCGCAGTCTCACCCAAGATAACTTTATGGGTGACTGCAATACCCATGTGTTTGCAGTTTGGGAATGAGTGGGGATTTGAGAGTGTATCTTATCTTTCTTTCTGCATTAAACTTGTTATTGATTCAAGTATTTCTAAGATTAATTCAGTTTTAGCCTTATGCATGCATGTTAATACATCTAGTCAATCATTCATTCATAAGATAATCATTGACAGAAAGTAGACATTCAAGAAACATCACATAGAACACAAGTTTTATCGTGGTTCACTCCCTCCTGGGGCTACATCCACAAAAATTTGGCTTCTCTTCTCTTTTATTTAATCTGTTGTAAAATCTGGTGTTGCACGCATTACATCTTCAATCATACAATCATGATGAGGTTAAGGGACCTCTGTGAGGTGGACTAGATCACACCAGGCTCCTCAACCTATGACATAACCCTCAAAATATAGTTTATTCGACTCTTCTACAACCTTGTTCCAATCGATAGTCTCTCAACAATCACAATAATTGTCATCAACTCAACAACAACTATCAACCACCAACCTCTAACCTAGACCTCCTATGTTCTTATTTATATTATTTTACAGTCTTATAGCCATTACAATCCTTATCAAAAACCCTAACCCTATCATGGTTAAGCTTTCCTGCATGCGTGCCACGTTGATTTTTCTCTTGCATGTTGTTTTTCCTTCTTTTTTTGCATGTTGTTTTCTTGCCATTTGTTGTGCACGCTCCAAAATTAGGTCTTCCTTTCCAAAATTAGGTCTTTCCCAAAGTAGATCTTTTCTCCAAAAATAGGCATGTGCCTAGAATAGCCTTCCTTCTCAAAATAGGCATGTGCCCAACAACCTTTTTATTATTTATAGGTAAGTAAATAATTTGTTTATGGCAAAGACTTTGTAATACAACATTTATTAAAGACTTCAAATTTCTACACTTTTAGACTTTTAAAAATATAATCACATGTCGTGATTCCATTATAACAATATGTATAGTTTGGACTCTTGTTAGTCCCTTTCGAAGGCCAGGACTCTAGCATTCGCTTCAGCGTTGACCTTGAATTAGTTTGCCTTTGACTAGACATTTTATGTTATCCTCACAATTGTACATAGGAGAAGTAAATTAGTTATTTTTTTATAGTATTTTAATTGCATTTATTAAACTTTGTATTGGTTAATAAGTTGGGCATCTTATTGCCTAGATCTTTTGTCAAGGTTTTCATATCCTAAGTTTGGATCCAATTATATCTTCATTAGGTTCCTTGAATGTTTACATACCCTAAGTTTTCAGGAAAATTTGGCAAATATTTATTAATGCTCTTTTTGAATTCAATAAATCATATTAAATCTCCTTGAATGTTTACATACCCTAAGTTTTCAAGAAAATCTTCATTGATGCTCTTTTTGAGGTCAATAAATCGTATTAAATCACTATGACAAATAGTGGCTAGGTAGAATTTTGCACTTGGCCCTCTGAAGTGGCTTCCCATCACCATCCCTAGACTGCCAGACCACCTTTAAGAAAATTTTGATCCACTTACTAGCTAACAAGAGCTATACATGCATGCATTAAACGCTTGCATTAACAACTCTTCTCTGACCAATATTAATCTATACTAAATATTTGTATAAATATTTTTTCTAATTTGTAACCCTTATTTGAAATGGTAAGCGGTGTCGCCTCCCCACCACTTACCATCTCCTCGTTGTGTCACATTCACACCAGGCATACAAATCCACCTATCTATCTAAGAAAAATTGCTTGCATATGCTTTTTCCCTACAGAATTAGCAACATGTTGGTATGTCGACTCAAGCTTATCTTCTTACTCCTGCTCCTCTCACTGAAACTCTTTGCAGTGAGTCTAGAAAAGAGAATGATGATAATAGTGGAATAGTGTTTATTCTTCATCACATGAGAACCAACGAAGGACTTGTGGTTTCGAAAGCTGGTTCTAACCATGACGACCAAGCACACCAGCGGGTTTCCAAGATGGTGCCAGTCTCCAAGGATTGTGCTTCAGCACTGAAGCAAAGGATGATTACGAAGTCTACCAATGGGGAGGGGTATTTGTATGGTCGCAGAGAGAACTATGAGTATTACGTCAAATTGTCGTTGGGAAATCCACAAGATCTATTGCTCATCACGGAAATGGTCAGTGATTTGGTGTGGGTGCCTTGCACCACAAATTAAACATGTAATGATTTTTGATCTACCTGTAAAGTGTGTTGATTCAAAGTGAAAATATTTGTTTGTGCACGATGACTACATCTAGATGCATGTAGCACTTCTCGCGAGCTTGTCCAAAGTATATGGTTCAATATGGCACAGGAAACATGATCGTGCGTCTACTGAGTGACACCTTGACTTTTCCATTGGAATACGGATGAAGAATATGTTCAGTGGTTTCATCTGAGGCTGCTGGTATTGTAGGATTTGGATGGATATGTATCTTTAACCGACATTAGCGAGAATGAGTACAACTGGTAAGTGTGTTTGTCTCGTATCCACTGGCCAGGTGAAGTGTTTTTCTGTGTTTATCGAGGTTATCATTTTTCTTGCTCCTTTCACCCTCCTTCCCCCTTTCATATTGGTCGAGTAAAACCTTATGATCCAAAACGAAGTCTGCATAGGTCTGTAGTGTACTAAGGTTGTTTCACTTTGGTCACTAGATGGTTGTCGCGCTTATAATATGTATCATGTATGGGGTATAAGATGAAGAATTTACAAAATGACATAGCAGAAAGGAGGCATCACATTTAGCTATGCTTAACTACATTTTCCTCTAATCAGGCCATTAAATAATGGATGAACAAGGCCTATAGATGGAGGGAAGACTTGAAAGTTATCTTCGTTCAACCACCTACCTAAGGAGCTGATCTCACCCACTCGGTTGACCTCATTCTGGGATAAATCAATATTTCAAGGGTCAGCACTAAGACTAAGGAGTTGAGTCAACTAATGGAAAATAACCAACAGTGGGGGCGGGGCTACCAACCAAAAAGGTATTGGCCTCATCCCAATATTCCCCAACCTTAGTTACTCTCTCTTTAAAAGGATAACTTCTTATTTCCTACCCATTCAACTCCACCACTCCTTAAATCATTTTTGCATACTCTCATAAATGAACCATCTTGGTTATTGTAAATTATTACCGTTACAGAATCAATTTTAATTTTAATCGAAATCTTCTTGGATGTTAGATACCTTTATTATATGTTAACCTTTAAATTTTCTTATTTTTGCGTGTTATCTTTAATCTGAATTTCCCATCTAGAAATCGAATGGAATTTATCTTCCAATTTCGTGACTGGTGAAGTGGAATGATCAATCTTTTATTTATTTTTATTTTATTTTATTTTAATTCAAGGGAACGAGGATCTAAGTGGAAATCAAATCAGGGTTACTTCTTAAAAGAAAAAGAATGTAAACAATTAAAACAAAAAATCAGTAATAATGAAGTGTGCATTTTTTTTTAACCATTGCAAACAATTACACAAATCATCGTACTTCGTAGAACACAAATCATGAAGCTTGTCTTAAGTGAAAAAATACAAGACATGTACCACTTTTCACTTGTTAGACCAACAACCTCCACCTATTGAACACATTGTTATGATCCACATTAATGAAATAAATTGGGTTATCTTGAGAGAGAAGACCAGTAATGACATGTTATAGAGACTATTTTCTCTAAATTCTTCATTACAGATAAATGACCATAATAGCTTCTTTATTTAGATGATAGTAGGTATAAGGGCGACGAGTAAACTTGTGGGTATTGCGCCCATATTTTGTTTCATACACATATATCTTGATGCAATTAGGTAACACCCATGGGGAACCTATAATTGCGGTAAACCATATGTGAAACAATGTGGCATAATTAATTCACCGTTGTTTTACAAACAAAATTAGTTAGCGGGCATGTATGTCTCGCGATTAACACATATATAGACAAAACCTTCCTCTATGTTGTTGCCATTGTAAAACTATCAGCGATAAGTGTAGGGATTTATATTAAAATAAGAAAAAAATGTGAATCATTATTCAATGTCGTTTATATCTTTTTGTTGAATGAATGCATAGAAAAAGAGCTACTCGGGGTTATTTATCAATAATAACGTGAAGGGATTCAAAGCAATCATTCTTTTCTTAATGTTATAAGATTTGATAAAATGATGTGCAATGCATGAAAAGGACCATCTCAAAATAAATTAGTTCTGAAAAAAATTGGTCTGATAACAAAATTAGAGTGGTTACCTTACAAAAGAACAATAACTAAATATATTGTGTGCAATCTAGAATTGCACTTAAACATTGAGATAGCATGTGAATATCAAAAAGTGACTATATTCATGCCAATTATGATAGATTAGTGACTGGACTCAACAAACCTATGCATGACAACCCACGATGAATTCTAGTATCCTCAGTACTCCATGGCCGCCCAACTTGATCAAGAAAATTATGCTAAACAAGCCATCTTTTTAATCTCCTAACCATTATGAAGCACCCAGATCTGTTGCTAAATCCAGTTAAGAATTTTGGTAGACAACAGTGGTTTGGAAGTCGATATTGAACCTGTTGTGTTGCTAGGAAACTATCAACAATAGAAGTTCACTCAAAAGAATAATCGTTTGGGATTCACTTAGAAGACATGGGAGGAAGTCGATATAAAGAGAAGAATTGTTTGGGCTTCACTCAGAAGATTTTTGAGGCATTCACCTAATCCATGGACCACTCTATTGATAATGTCTATGTATTATGTATTGTGCATTTTATTGAACTATGAGTATTTCATGGTTTAAACATTATCGTCGTACCTAAATAAAGTATAGAAATAATTATAAATAAGTTATGTCCATGGATATAGTAATACTTAGTCATGAATTTTACCTTTTACTCTTTATGAAAAACCATTTCAATTTTTCTGTTATTTTTTACATAATTATTATATGTTTGAAATACCATACCATGCACTTACAAGACCTATTCAAATGATTCAACAGTAGGATTGGATTTGCCAGTGATTCTGACACTTATCACTGCTAGGGTATGTCGCTTCCTTTCTATGCACAGGTCTGGGAGGAGTTTGGAACCCCTCCCAAGCAGTCGACTATACCGAAGAATCAAAACAACTGGGCTCGACATCACATTTTCGGGTTGAGACTCCCTGTTGCAATTTGTTTCATTGTCGATAGTACCACCATGCGCTATAACTACTATCATCAGTCGGATATCGGCAAGTACCATAAATTCTCTGATGGTCGATACGTTCGATGACCAAGACTTGGTGTTATAGCTCTCTCCATAGTACCAACTAGCACATACTGGGTCTCTAGAGAATCATGGGTTTATAGCATCCACGCCAGTACCAGGTTACCCACCAGTTGAAGGGTTCACATACATTGGTTGCAATCCTCAAAATTCGTGAATTGCATTCCTCCATCTCCAACTTCCTGCACTTGAAGCAACCCCTCATTAAACACACTTTCCCTTCTGGATTTCTTCATGTTAGCCATTCTGAAACAGAGAAAGAAAAATTGTTCTTGATGCAAGAGAGAGAGAAAGTGTGGCCAAAGAATGGAGCCACCACGTGTTGACCCAAATATTTATTTATTACTTTCCCATTGATATGGCATGCAAGGCAGGGTTTGAAAAAATGTATCCTCGCAGGCTATAGTTGCCTCGTACGTGATATAACCTTGGCAGTTGTCAATTGGTTATGTGATGTAGACATGGCAGTTTCCCACCAACATGTGCACTATCATGAGCACGTTACATGGGAGGTGACCACCAACACGTGCACTATCGTAAGGTGGATACCAACAAGACGTGCACTATCATGGAAGATATGGAATGCCACATAATAGTTATGATTGGATGGCATAAGGATGGCATATCGATACATACAAGACATTTGTTTTTCAATATTTTTTCCATTTTCAGTTTAATGTATTGTGTGTCTGGTTAAACACAATAGTTAATATGGGCCTTCCTATTATTTATATTTACATTAACAACATGTGGTTTATCATTTTTAGTTGAAAATCTTGTTAATTACATCATTAAAAACTTCTCTACCATCTGTCAACATATTTAGTTGAGAAGTTTGTTGAGTGCATCATTAGATCCTCCTATGAACGCATTACATTGACTCGAAACTGAAGGATTAAACAGAGAAAAATCCAAACATGAATATATGATGGACATAAAGAGAAATGCATTGCTGGTAATAAACTCATGGAAGGATAGACAAACAATTATCTTATGTGAAGAAACTAGAAAGGTAATAAAAATAATGGCATTATGTTTTATATTGAACGCCCATCATAGAGAAATAGATTAATCGTCTGATTATGAGTTTTTACATAACATATATTACATTTCACATTCAATATTACAGTGAAGGAGATGTTCAGCTTGACACCTGAGAATCCATTGGTAGCAAGGATACTTCATGACTTGGTACATTCATGAGAGGACTTGTATCAATGCCAATTAATATCCCAGGCACACCTTATGCAAAAGAATTGCAAGTTATATTACATAAATTGGGTGATTATAACATGTAGCTTAGCTCACTTATTTCGATTCCAATACCATGATGTTAACAAGGAATTTTCTTATATAATTAATTGGGTTTTATGTTTTATTTTTATCAAGCGAGACACAGGATCAATTTTGTCTTTTTGTTGTGCACATGATAGTGGAAGAAATATCTAGGCAAGGATTGGATTGTAAACTGTCAAGCGATTTCCTTGATGTACTTTTGGCAAACAATAGTGTGAAAAGCGATGAAAAATTAAGCCTGGTCTTAGTAACGCTACTTTCTGAGCATCAGACCACTTATTTGTTATTAGAAATTATCATTCACCTTCTTGGTGACTCCCACCTGGCGTTACAACAGTTGAAGGTAAGAGAGTCATTCATTTTAAGTCTATCCATTTCTCCTTTGTGGGTTTTAGAAGGTGATCCTCACTCTGTAATCCATTGCGCCTTTTGGGGTGTTGAAGGCTCCACATGAAATGATATCCATAACAAAGCATGCAACTGAGCACTTGTACCGAGGTCATTATAAGTTGAAGACATTTAGGCAACATGTAAGTTTAAAATAAAATAGACACATTATTATTTTGATATTTTATAATTCTAGTGTCAATGAGAAACAAGTTTAATGGATAGCGTGTGCCATTTTATGTGTTTAATGTCGTTGTATTTTAAACCAAGTTGAAATAAGTTTTATTCCAAAAATCCCTTGAAAAACCAGATAAATTGCATTCTTGGTACTAAAAAGTAAGCACTACAGTGGATAAGATAATGATTTTCTTCATTCTTTTATTATTATCGTTAATTGTATCATCTAAATGCTTATTGAGAGTTTGTTTATCATTGCTTTTATTTATGCAATATATGAAAAACAAATTGAATTATGTTTCGCCAGTAAATACATTGGACAAAAGTGGATACACCAGGTGATTTTTAGAATGCAAAGTGATCTAGAGACTTAGAAACGAGATCCTTAACCAATAGAGCATAATGAAATTATACATCATTATTTATATGATTGATCACTTTAAAGAGTAGTTATATAGTACATGAAAGGATAAGGTTGAGGTTATGTTTAAATCATGAGTTTTGGGTGATTGATGAATCCTTATGCTATGGAAACGTAGTCAAATTTGTGCATAGGAAAGCATTGAAGAACATCTACTTCAAAGGTATTATTTCTGGATCATAGCTTTTTTTTTTTTTTTTATGATATTCAATGACTATATTCATGATTTCATTCTAGTTTATATGCATGTTGTTTTGAAGAATAGAGAGATGATTATATTCTAATTTAGTTTTCATTTAAGAATTCCAAATCCCTGTAGAGTGAAAGTTGCTTCCCATGTTAACATGGGTGCATTTAGATGAATCTCTTTATACTGAGATGGTAGGTCTAAAAGTATATATATCTTAAAAAAAAATTATGATAAAATTAAATTACAAAAAAAATGGGATAAAGATAGGATGTATATCATTTTGATATCATAAAAAAAATGATGCCTTTTGTAGGTGGGAGCCCTTGATGCACAAGACCAAGGCCAAATTCATGATTGCAACTGGTGTTCAATCGTTTACAAGGTGATGAAACGAATGAGTGTAAAACATTGTTAATGAAAAGTTGACTTACATATAGTTCTCATAAATTGTTAACCTTAACCAAGTTGTATGTACACTTGATGGTCTCCCACTATTAAAAACAAGCTCAATGCATATAGTTTCTTCCATATGTCAATAGAAGATAGTGTTGAGAAGTTACAATGTTTAAACTCAATGATGTCCACTATTGAATTTGTGGAATCCTTTGAGTTGTTGCATAATGGCCCTATGGTCAAAAGTGAAGATTCATATATGTCATACAAAAAATATTTTAACATACAAGGAAGACTTATATATGTCATACAAAAAAAAAATATATATATATATATATATATGTCATACAAAAAAAATCTTAACATACAAGGAAGTGATTCCAACATGATTGTTGCACCTCCTAGTCTTTCTATTCGGTTGTGGACACACTTGTTTTTGTTAGCCAAAGCAATATGCATAAAGCTAGCTTTTCGGTAGGGACATTGCCATTGTAATGGAACTTGTTTATTTATATACAATGAGTTAATATTTCTTTGGCAAGTTTTTCACCACTCGGGAGAATGAAAGGTAAGTGATTTGTTTGTCATTTTTTCACCAACGAACAAGTTTTTTTTCAAGATTGTGCATTGACAAAGCCAAGCATTTTTTTACCGATCTGCACTTTCAAGTCTAAATCAACATTAATTTAGTATCGACAGAAACATAGTCATTTCTCTCCAACTCTGGGAAGTCCAAAGTGTCTGCGGCTGTGGAGGTTCGTGCATCTGATGTGTGTGCATTTGAATTGCCTTAAAGTGAGGTTCCTGCCACCTTGCCTCGTTAGCAGCACCTACAACTAGTGAATGTGTTACACTGCCTGGGAAAGAAAGAAAGAAAATGATTTTAACGTCCACGAGGCTAACAATAGCCTATGGGATAGATTTCCTCACACATTGATTTCTGCAGTTCATCCCTTTTCATGTTCAACTTAATGATGAGCTCCCCCAATTTCTCCATTGTCCCATCGATGAATAATTTTTTCCAAGAGCTAGTTGTCAAGATATTTATATACTTGTCCCTGTTGTCTTTGAAAGCTTCACACTCTAAAATGAAATGTTTTTTTGTTTCCACTTTTCCGGAGGTACAGAACACACACACCCATTCTTCCCAAGCTTCTTTTGGTCTTTTCCAACACCCAGTTTCACAATGGAGTTGATGGGAATTGGTTATTATTTGGGCAATAAGAATTTTGGCTCTCGAAGATATATTGGCCCCAATGTACGCCTTTTTATGATGATTGTAAGTGGGATTAAACTCTTCAATATAATAATCTTTCTTTCTCTCGATCCCTTTATACCAAGTTCGCTTGTGGAACCTATCAATAACAAAAGCCTTTATCTATTTACTATTCGTAGGGAGATTCTTCAAGTGGATATCCCATTTACTGAGCCATTTAATATTTTGTCTCATCCACATCTTCTCTCTTTTGCACAATATGTCATTGAAGACGACCTTAGGCCACCGACTGTCTTCCATTTGCTCAATTGCTTTTAGATATCTCATGAGATGCACCATAGCAATTGCTTCAATAGGAGAAGCCCCCATTTCACTCAGCATGATATCATAAGGGACTAAGATTTTAATTTTAAACTTATTTGTGATCAAGCGTTTTTTAATCTTCTCAATTTGTTTCAACTGTAAGTCAGATGTGTTGCTGGCCCACACTTCACAACCATATAGAACCACCAGGATCACTAAAATCCCAAAGAGATTTTGCATAGTCTTCCAATCCCATAGTTATGCTTCTCTGCGTCTATTTTGAAAAGCATAGAACGCTTTCCAACCTCCCAAAGTTCTTTTGTTTCTGCAACCTTCCCAACTTAGATTTTTGTTGAAGTCAATTCTAAGGTATTTGTAATCTGCCACTTCTTCAAGAGTGTTGCCTTCAAAGTAGAACTTATGTTGCTTATGTTTTCTTTTGCTAGAAAAAATTACCACTTTCATCTTGCTAGTATTGACTTGCATTCCCATTGTACTACAAAAGCGCTCAAGGGAAATTAGGTGTTCTTGCAACCCAAGAGCGGATTTAGCAATCAAAATAAGGTCATCTGCATACAAAAGAAGCCTTATCACAAAATCACCCAAAAGAGCACCATCACCCTCCTGGGTAATGATGAAATTGGGCAAAGATTTTATTCGAGCTTATTTTGATTTAGTGCACTTACTTACAACTATATTGTATTCTCAACCAAGCAGAGCAAATTTGGTTTGCATTTTGTGCACTTACTCAGAGAGATAGTTAGAAGCAGTATTGATCTCTAGAAGGGACATGCTCTTTTATCTTGAATTTTGTATGAAAAGTGCAGTCTTATGAAAATAATTTATATTTTGATGAATATAAAAGCGGAATTTTCCTATGGAAAAAAAACAGTTGTAAAAATTATGTATTCTTAACCAAATTTGTGCATTTTGTGCACTTACTAATAGTTGTAAATACTATGTATTCTCAATCAAATGCATTAATGTGTAAATTGTAATTCTCCTACAACTGCAATAAATAAATATTTAGTTTTCACCAATAAATAAATATTTAGTTTTCACCAATGAATTAATAACTACTACAACGGGAGGAAACCCTAAAAATAAACATTTCGAACAAAACCATTAACATATATGATATACAGACATCTCGTTGGTGGACAAGCTACACATAAAGAATATCTCACTACCTGGAAACAATTAAATAGTTAAGCCAACTATGATGCATAAGTTTTTCCCTTTTGAACCAAATCAAATCCAAACTGCAAAAAACTTCGCGACATAGACATAGCCACTACAATGACACGTGTTTTTAATTGTGGTGACTATGTTCTCATTATATTTAGAATTAGAAATAGAAAATAAAATTGATGTGAAAAAACTAGATTAATTTGGAATATTCTATAGTGTTATGCATGAACCAAACACATTACCAATTTCTTTTCTTGTAGTAACTAGCTAACAATATGCCAAAAAGACTCAAGGGCATTACCAATTTCGTTTCCTTCCATAACCAACTAGCTTACAATATTCTAATTATTAAGTCGTAAGATGTTCCTTACCCTACCATATATGTCAGATGGCGATGAATTTGATTTAGAATCTATGCAAGTGATGATGGTCGTAAATTTATATTATAAAAAGTTTTAAATTATAAAACCAATGTTGATGTCATATTCTCATTCCACTACTTTATAAAAACAAATGAAAGAAAAATTACTTATACCTACCTCTTAGAAATACTTTAATGTAATAGTGGTTCCCACCTGGGATACTCTGCTTGGCTTGGATACTGGGCTACTCTGATGGGCCTGGCTATTTGACTGGACTAATCAACTAGGATACTCAGATGAGCTACTCAACTTTGGAGATACTTGGCCTTTCTCATGGGCTTGGCTCCCCAGCTACTCAGCTTTGCTTTACGGTTCGGAACAATGGAAGAAATGAAGAGGCATTACTTACAATGCACCCGAGGACCATCAACAAACACAAGGTGGCATTCATGCTAGGAATGAAATGCCAATAAAGGAGGCTAGCAGGTGCGGATAGTGATTGATTGATTGATTGATTGATTGATCGATTATGAATGGCTTCTAAGAGGGGGGCATTGGACATAATATAGACATATCTAGAAATCGAATCTCCATATCTCTATA
>SNQJ01S0036410.1:32260-54674 GCA_010110895.2 Picea sitchensis
ATCACACAATAAACGTTTAATCCATATCCCATTAAATCTATAAACGAGAGAGAAATAACTTATTTGAGATTAGGAAAAAATTCTCAGTTGTTGGTTTTGTCTAATAAAATCTAATCTTTAGGGGGTCTGACACAGTCGTCACCATTTGGGTGCTAAAATGGATCTTATTATGACTGAACTATACCCTTTTGGAACATTTCCATGTGATAGTTGGGATGGAAGCACTTTTCTTTTAGGTTCAACGCTTTTCTTCCACGAATCACCCGCCAAATGAACAGACTGTGCGAACCAGTTGAATGAAGCCTTTTGCCCAGCCCGATAGAAAGAAGCAGCCTCCAACCTAAAACAACACCAAGCCTTTATTTCACCGTCCTTTTTCCTTTCACCATTAACCCTTAGCCTATATCCTACTGTTAACCCTTAGCCTATATCCTCTTTAGCCTTCATCGGCAGAACAAACAATTGATTTACAGGAATGGAATAGGAATAATATAATAGTAATCTCGTCTAACTTATTCGCTTTCCACTCAGGCGGAACTGAACTTAAGGATGGAGACCTTACCTTCTAGCTTATTCTCTTTATTTTTCTTTGAATGGAGACTATATAGAAAGGTCTATTTCTTTTTCAATGGGTACAGATGCTTCGCTAATGCTCGGGAAGGGAACTAGCTTATTGAAAGTAGGGTACTTATGAAAAGAATGGGGTAGTTGCGCAATTCCTTTTTATATTATAAGTGAAATATGGAATGTAATAATATCATATATAATGATCTCTATATTTCTATATCTTATTAATCGAAAAAGGGAAATGGGAATAATCTCAATGGAAAAGTACTACTATCTACACCAGATTTGATCAGTACCAGGTTGTGGTAATATGTTGAATATGCAATATGATGAAAGGATCACAACATGATGGATATGTCTCAATGGTGTTAATCAGTGCCATATCTAAGNAGTACTACTATCTACACCAGATTTGATCAGTACCAGGTTGTGGTAATATGTTGAATATGCAATATGATGAAAGGATCACAACATGATGGATATGTCTCAATGGTGTTAATCAGTGCCATATCTAAGCATCACCAATCAGAGCTCGAAATGTAATGGGATTCAAGGTAATAGGAAACACCAAGTAAGTGATCTATAGGTCATAAGTCATAGTGGATTCATAAATTCCACTCATTTCTTCATCAATGGATAAATCCAGTATTACTTGTACATGATATCAAACACCTCCTTGATTTCACCAAGCTAATATCCAAAATATATACCATTAGAAACATTTCCACACTAAGAACACGTACTATATTAATGTACATTACATGTGTTAATCCCATAGAGAAAGAGAAAGAACTAATATTGAACTGAACTCAAGTTATTACTACTACTTATTAGGGCAAGACCTTAAGACCAGGGACTAAGGCTAATCAAGTAAGTAATAAATAAAGACCTTAAGGCAAGACCTTCTTACTCCGTGGAAATGACTGCATGGACTACGCTTTAGTGTTCTAGTTTTCTTTATCTTATAGCTATAGTGATATGGAAATCAGCTTAGGTGTAATAATATTCAAACCATACTTGGATGTATGTACAAGTTGCTTGTTTACTGTAGTAATAAGTACAAGTCATGGCAATACTTTATCATCTTCTCATAGGTATTATTAAGACCATCAATTAAGAAACGTTTCACACTAATTATCAATTATTCTTCGCTTTAGATCATGGAAACTAGCTAGCTTATTTTTTGTATCTCATGGGACTAGCTAGGAATCAATCACACCATAGTGACTTGCTTATCACTACTAATGGGAATAGGAAGGAGGAAGGACTCAATAAGATCACAAGTAAGGAGATGAAAGTAGAGCTTCACTCTATACTAGTTCAATACNTCATGGGACTAGCTAGGAATCAATCACACCATAGTGACTTGCTTATCACTACTAATGGGAATAGGAAGGAGGAAGGACTCAATAAGATCACAAGTAAGGAGATGAAAGTAGAGCTTCACTCTATACTAGTTCAATACTAATAGAAAGCATATGGTGGAACTACAATGGGACTGGAAAGTGCATATTTCTTTCGAAGGAGACAACAAGAAGGAGAAGGAAGGAATAGATAGGAATAGCTTCTTCGCTTCGCTCGGGGAGGGAACTAGCTTATTCTCTTTCTTTTGATTTGAATGGATACTACCCTCTGGGAAAGTATTCTCACTCTATAGATTCTGAACTACAGCGGTTAGGGAACACAAAGGTGATCGAACCCCTCAAGGATAATTATTGGGGGTGAGCATAGACCTATAGTTGTGACCAGGTTTCCCTTTAGAATGTGATATGGAAGTGCTTCGCTCTAGCTCAGGAAGGGAACTATTGATTGGCAAGTAGGGGGATTATTCATAGCTTCTTATTTATTTTGATTTGAATGGAGACAACCCTACTATTAAGGCTTTCACAAGGCCATAGGGCATGGGACTAAAGAAATACCTTAGGGCAAGTGTCCATATATTATTAGTGGGAAAAAGTAAATAAATAGTTGGTAGAATCTCATATATAATAGGCATGAGATTAAATTGATTAGTTAGGGGAAGAAAGAGAAGCTTATCCCCTTCGCTATCTATGTTGAGTATGTGCCCTTAGTGTCAGTCCTTTCAGTTGCATATAATAACCATCGGTCCTGGGATCATGCGTAGAAAGAAACAACCTTGTTGGATTACTGTCTTATGATATCTTACGCGCTTGGGTTGGCACTTACAGCTTTGGTATTTACGTGCCTACACCCAGACGTTATTTTTGATGCTACCAACAACCTTTTGTCTAACCCTTTATATACTTGCTTAATTACCTGAACTTAGTGATTGATTGGACGAGCTTGGAAATAACACCACCACTTTCAGGATTTAGACTTAATGGGTGCTTTATATACGTGCTTCTTTAAAGTGATATATAAGGTACCAATATTGGAATAATCCTCTTGAGACACTTATTTTTTATATTATTGATTTACTTTTAGATTTCGATTTTTGGGGGTATTCTTGGGTGCGGACGACCTTTGGACGACATTGAATGAAAGTGCCAACAAGGTTGAGGTCTAATGCATCCCCTCTATATCTTGACAGGTCCAAATATGGTTACAGAACCCTTCTCCTTCTGCCAGACCCTAGCGCTTTTGTCGTTTAGGCGTATTCCTTAAGCACCTTCTTCTTATTGGAATTTGAATCATGTTTACTCTTTTCTGATGGATTATTCCCCTTGATTATTCCCCCTCCCTTTGAGTATATGTAGTAACCATGTGTTCTGTCTCGATCGGTAAGTATTAGGTAGGAACGATTGTTCCATATTATATGTAAGTAAAAGGGGATTGGTAGTTGTAGGAAGCCTTCCTTTGTTCTGTATCGATCAGCTGACAATGCTCACTCACTCAAGTTGTTAGTCAATCGTCCATTGTAGAACCCCTCTCCTCTCCTATGTGGGCAATCAATTATTCATGACGTTGGCTAAACGTTCTATCTTTTGGGTTTTTTGGAAGGAATTGGTCGAAATCCGACGATGTAAATTTGGACCAAATCTCTATTTTTTGTTGTTTAAATTGCCTTTCTGAATGAATAAATGGATTCAGTGTGCTGAAAAACCCTTGGGGCACTCGGATTATACAAACTTAGCCACACAAATCTACAGATCCAACCATTCATCACTGGATTTCGGACAAAATCAAACGAAAAAAGTGGCCAAAAAAACCCCAAAAGGTAGAACGTTTAGACTACTCTATTCACAGAGTAGTCTAAACGTTCTACCTTTTGGGGGTTTTTTGGCCACTTTTTCCGTTTGATTTTGTCCGAAGTTCGGTGATGAATGGTTGGATCTAAAAATTTCGTTGGACCACCCTTATGTCAAATCAATCAATTTCAATGTAAATGCTTGTAAGTAACAAACAAGTCATCCATCTCGAGTATCCCAGGTGAGTATCTCGATGATTAGTCCCCCTCCCTGTGGATTAGGCTCATGTGACCTGTAGCCCCCCATTAAGTAGATCCTATGGTATTAGTGATTAGACCCCCTTCCCATTCGATTAGGTCCATTTGATTATCCCAAAGCGTAGTAGCCAAGCAGTCACGATGGAGTAACCAAGCCCAACCAAGTGTCCCAGTCCGAGTAGAGTATCCCAGCACACCAAGCTCTGTCCTAGAAGCTCGTATCCATTCTTTGAAAAAGAGAAAGATTTCAATCCATGTGCAAAGCCTTAGTACCAGACCTACTACTACAACCTATACGAGGTTGCATAGAGAAGAGAAACCTTTCCAATGTCAGGGGTGAAAAAAATATATCTAAAATGTGTCCATTCCTTATAAAACAAGGTTGCATGGCAGCGTAGTCCCTGCCAGGTTGGAATGGGAATAAATGCACTGCTACGGAGGGACTGAGTATGGACATGTGAGAAGCAAGTTGTATTATATGTGGTATCCATGCAAAGGATGACTTTGTGATATTTGGCGTGTAGATGACCCCTCACGTTAATATGCGAACAAAGAAGTTTTTTCCTGGGGTGTTAAAATTCAAATACAATAGAATAGGCATAAAAATAAAATACATTAAAGTAAAATTAAATGAAATGGTTCCAAGATATTTCAAAGTATTTGAAGATGAGTAGGCATGAAAATGTTGCAGATAACAACACTAAAAATAACTTCGAAGTATGTGTGTATCATATACAATTTTTTGGATAGTACATGAAAGATAGTACAAAGGTTCCTGGACACAAAAAATTTAGCATTCCCGAATTAGTTTTCTTTGAAATTTATCAAAAAAATATTCCTGGAATCTGTTCCATATTTTTGTTTCACACAATAGAATATTTTCTATTTTCTTTGAAATTTATCAAAGTTTCATATTTCTGATAGAATTCTTGGACACAAAAAAATTAGCATTGCCGAATTAGTTTTCTTGGAAATTTATCAAAAATTAATAGTGTATGTTAAATATTTCTGGAATCTGTTCCATATTTCTAGAAATTTAAATGTGTTTGTCATATAGATTGGGATTGGGGCTCCTGTGGACCATAAAAATAAATAACAGTGGATATTCACGCAATAGAATATTTTCCATTTTCTTTGAAATTTATCAAAGTTTCATATTTCTGATAGAATTCCTGGACACAAAAAATTTAGCATTCCTGAATTAGTTTTCTTTGAAATTTATCAAAAATTAATAATGTATGTTACATATTTCTGGAATTTGTTCCATATTCCTGGAAACTTAAATGTGTTTTTCATATAGACTAGGATTGGGGCTCCCACAGACCATAAAAAGAAATAAGTACAAGAATTAGGAATGTAGAAAGAAGAAGTGCACGACAGTAGAGAGGAAGACCTGAAAAGAAGAGATTAGAAGTTATGAGTGTTTGGTTAGAGTTTTCTACTTAAAGAGGTATAATAATTGGACTGATAAAGAAAACAAGATGACATCAATATAGACTTACTATGAAGCCGATGAGTTTTTGTTGTTGTCGTCGACGGTCACTGGAATCGTGTCAACCGGTTGTTGCCCTTCCTCAATGAGGTTGTCCATTCTCCGTTGGAACCATTCTTCAATGTAGCTTCTCATGGGGGCCATGTTGATTTCATCCTGGATTTCTATGTCGAAAAGTTCATTTTCTAATTTCCTTAGATCCATTGAAATACCATGCAAACTCTGTTCAATTTCTTCATTTTGTGTCGAATAGTCTAGTACCCAGCTCTCGATCTCATCTACACGATATTCAAGGATGTCGTAAAACTTTTCGAAAGACAACCCCTTTAAAATATCAAGTTGTTCATCGAAGGCTTCTTTGGTCATTGACAAGGAATTGAGAATTAAGTTTGGGTCTTGAACCTCGTTGGTACTTCCAGCTAAGTCTATTTGGATCAGGTTTGTGAATAATTGTTCCTTTTCTAATATGGCTTGTTTACATGATTTGACAATGAGCTCCAGGTTCTTAACTTTCTTTTTCCAGCATGCTTTTAATTTTTTGGCCCGCTTTGGGGAGGGGATATTATCTTGTCTTATTTTTAGAACTGAGGTGTTGATGGCATGGTTGGAAAAAGGGGTCAGCACCTGGTCACAGAAACGTTGATCATTTTTTAAATTCGCCTGCAAATGTTCGTGCAAATCATTTTCCCTCTTTCGGAAGGAAGCTATATTTTTTTATGTTTCTCAGGCTTCAGTAACTAGCTGGATTATTTTCTTGATGTTATTCTCTACAAGGGCTCTAGACGATGCAAGGAGGGTGGAGGGTACTTTTATCTTGGCTGCAGTGGTAGCAGGCACGTTTTTTTCCAAAGGGCTAGAAAACTCTAGGGTAGCAATGAAAGCCTCCTCAAATTCCTTGGCGTGGTCTTTCAATCTAGCATTCTCTGCTTCAATTCCTCCAATGGAATCATCAAGAGCATCACTGGTTACGTGGTGAAATAGGGAGATTTGGGATGGCCACATTTTCCTAAAGTTAATCTATGTGCGAGATTTTCCTTTCCTATTTGTTACATCTCTCTTTTCAATGACCATATTTTTAGATTGGTTGTCAAAAACAGCGCTCTGGAATACGAAGGATTCATCTTCGTCAAAAATGTTTATCTCAGCTATTTCCAGTGCGGACAGACCAACTTTGTGCATGTGATCAGTTCCACTTTCAAGTTGCATCTGTTCAATTTCAATTTTGGGTTCGTTCACCTGCCCTACATTGTGTTTTCTCTTCTTCGTCAGTGGAACATTGTGAGAACTATCAATTTTATGCGAGGAGGGTTCTTATCTCCTCCTCCGTTTGAAGATTTATGGGTTGATTTCTTACTGGGGTGGGTCGTTGAAGTGATGCTTCGTGATGTCATTCTCTTGGGAGTGTTGGCGGGGGACTGGGCACTCTTCTCACTGGATACTTTTCCCTGTTGTCTATACAATTCAGTGGTGCTTTGCAATGTCTCTACATCGCAATCGCTAGAAGCAGGATTGTTTTCGTCACTGTCCCTGTCTTCAGTCAGGCGTCTATGGATAAAAGAGCTGCTAAAGCCAACTGCTAGTAAATGTTCTTGAAAAATCCCATTAGGGTCAAACCCTTTTAGCCTTTCAGCATATGTTAGGTTCAAGTTCTTGAAATGGCATTCGAATTCGTCAATCTTGTTGACATTTCTGCACATGGAGTCCCTGATTTTCCAGGGCAGAGGAATGAACTATTTTTTTTTTGTCATGGAAAAAATGGAACCAGTGGTTGTATTGCCTTGCTATTTCTGCAACAAACATCTTGGTTGTGATGTGGCATGGAAGGAAAGGAGGATTTTCCTTGGAGCCAAAGACCATCAATACAATGTGATTTTCCTTTTGTTCAAGTGTGCCCTTCCTGTTCAAAAACTTGGTTGCCTGGCCAAACATTCGTGGAGCATCCTTCCCTAACAATAAATCTTTGAAAACTGAGACAAAGTCATTAAAAACTTCATAAAAATAATGGGAGGCCTTGTGCCTCCACAGGGCCTACTACCAGAATGTTACTGGGTCGAATCCACAGTTTATTTTCTTGGAAAGAGACAGTTTTGGAAACGGACATCAATGCACTATTGTGAAAATCAAGTAGGATGACATATAAAATTTATTTGATTCTTTGAATCGTGACAACTAGGAATAGATTTCAATGGAAATTAGCTTCCCACAATCGAAAATGAATTGTTCCTTGATTGTGAAGTACAAAATATAAATAGTTATATGGGAAATGCTTGTAGTGGTGCATGTCTCGTTATTCTTGTAAACAACCAAAGCAATTTCCCTGAATCGATTTCTAAAGCAACTTACCTACAACTTTGTGATATCTTCAGAAACTGTTGTCAGGTGTTCGAGGAACTCAGCTAAGATGTCCAACCCGTTATCATGTTTTTCTAGGAACTGCTTGCAGTCTTGTCCTTTGAAGGTCAATGTTGTCTCGGGAAATTTTAATATCTTGTGAAAGACCTGAGGTGACAAAGAAACAAGAGAATGGTCGCGTAGTGGAATAATTCTTTGGCTTGGAATATATTTTTCGACGCACCAAGAGACCACCTCCTTACAGTCAAAAACCTCAGGGACGCAACCTGCACGAGCGATTCGAGAGGTCCAAATCACTTCGTTATGGGCGGAACGGGATGAATAGTAAAAGTATGCCCTGGACCACTGGAAGTTTTGGTCCGGATGTCCGAAGATATTTATTGTATCTCCACAAAAATGATGTCGACCTACTGCCATAAGTTTACAAGAATGTTTGTTTTCTCCAGACGGTGAATGAAATGAAAAGATGGAAGGGATAATATAACGTTGTGCAAATCTTGGTCCAAATACGTGTGAATGGCAGATCTCCTCAAGACTTTCACTCATTAATGACAATTTCGACGGTTGTTGCATGATGCATTATTAACATTAAAGACTAGTAATTGCACACATAGAAGTGCGAACATGGCAGATACGACAATGAGCGATTAAGCATTGTATATTTCTTGAACGAGCCAACGCAACGACCCATGTTTGAGATGAAAAATCGGAAGGGACAATATAACTCTCCACAAATCTTGGTTTAATGTGTATTAATGGGAGATCTCCTCAAGTGTTTTGCTCATTAATGACAATGTTGGTGGTTCCTACATGGTGAGTTGTTAGCATGAAAGATTTCTAATTTCATATTAAGAAAGAAGTACGGAGGTCGCGGGGATGGGAAAGAGCAGTTAAGGAGTGTCTAATTATGGAAAGCGGTAGGGCGGGCTTCAAAATAGGGTTACAACGTACAAATTTTCAAGGTGAGGACGCAAGGGTCAAATTGGATGTCTCGGAAATTTTTGAGTATAATACGCGTAACACCGAAGACGGTACGATAGGACAGTCCAGAGGGAAATTTGTATATTGCGGAATTTTGGGTAATGTTTGTAGGGCACGGAACAATGGAGGTGCAAATGTGAGGCCGCCTATCCGGGAACCCGCAATCGAAAAAAGTGGCTTAAGTATGGAATTTGAGGATTCTACGGTGGAATTGTAGATCATGGAAGTTTTGAGTGCAAGATGTATATCACGAAACAAGAAGCAATAAAGTTCAAAAGCGCCAACCCGACAACCGCGGCCATAAAATTGGCTAAGTATGGAAAGGAACAACGATCGATCAGATTCATCATGTGAGGATATATATTGAGATGAAGATATGTCATCTCGCCAACGTTGGAACCCGTGATCATAGAAAGGCAACTAAGGGGAAAAGGGATAAGGATTCATCGGTGGAATTGTAGATCACGAAAATTTTGAGTGCAAGATGTATATCATGGAACAAGAAGTAGCAGAGTTCGAAAGCGCCAACCTGAAACAGTGACCAAGAATTGGAGATTTCGTGAAACCGTCAACAAGAGGATCCAAAATAAGGTGAGAAGGTCTCCCCAGAAGAGATAAGGCCCCGACGGTCAAATTGTATCACTCGAAACATTTGAATGTATAATATGTAACATGGAAGAGGGGACGATGTCAAAATCCGGTAGTCAATTTGTATATTGCGAGGCCGGAGGGCAACTGTTATGTACCAGTGTGTTCAGTTGTCACTAGTAAGAGCATAAATAATGTATATTAGGAAAGACAAGAAGTTAGTGGGGATGGAAGGCAGCGACAGTAAGGGGATCTACAATATCCAAGAAGCTACCACCGTCAATGATGTGGCTAGGAGCATGACATGAATCTATGTAGCTCTGGACAATAATCAAGCCGACCACCAAGCTTCAGTAGTGGAACTGGAAGGTATGATCACCAACCATCCAATTTCTATTTTAATTGACCCAAGTTCTAATTTGAGTTATGTCACCCCTCAGACTGTCGATAAGTGTAAATTGCAACCAATTAGACATGTTAAACCATGGTTGGTACAACTAGCCACTGGGACCAAAAGAAAGGTGGTAGAGGACATACCAGCCTATCAATTCATCATGGGTGGATTGCCCACCCGAGTGACCCTTAACATACTTCCCTTGGGATCTTATGACCTATTGATTGGTATGGATTGATTGGCTTCTTATAAAACTAAAGTGGATTGTTATCATAAAACTTTAGAATGTGTAAACGAAGAAGGGAGAAAGATGACCCTCCAAGGGATTCAGAAGCCTGTCTCAGTGAGACAAATATCGGCCCTTCAAATGAAGAAGTATTGCAGAAAAGGGCGTTCCTTATATGAAATACAGGTGTTGGAATCCATTAAGGACGACAAACCAAGCCTAGAGGACCATCCCATATTAAGAGAATCCAAGAACATATTACAAGAAGAAGTACCAGGTCTACCTCCTAGGAGGGATATTGACTTATCGATAGAACTTACACTGGGAGCAGTACCAGCATCTAGAACGCCATATAGAATGAGCATGCCAGATCTTGTTGAGCTCAAGCTACAGCTAAAGGAGATGATGGAAAAAGGCTACATCTGACACAGTGTATCTCTATGGGGAGCGTCGATCCTATTTGTGAAAAAGAAAGATGGAACACTCCAACTATGCACAAATTACAAACAACTCAATAAGGAAACCATAAAGAACAAGTACCCCTTACCGAGAATTGATGACTTGTTCGACCAATTGGGAGATGCATCCATATTCTCGAAGATCGAACTAAGATCTGGCTACCATCTAGTCTGGATTAGGGATGAAGACATCCACAAAACAGCCTTCAGGATGAGGTATGGTCACTACGAGTTTGTGGTGGTGTCGTTTGGGTTAACCAATGCCCCTTCCACCTTTATGTGCTTGATGAATAATGTACTCAGCAAATTTTTGGACAAATTTGTATTGGTTTTCATTGATGATATCCTAATCTACTCCAAGAACAGGGAGGAGCAGGAAGAACATATTAGACTCGTACTTCAAGTACTAAGAAAGCATCAGCTCTACACTAAGTTTAGCAAGTGTGATTTATTTCAGAAGCAAGTCCATTACTTAGGCCATGTCATATCTAAGGAAGGGGTGGAAGTAGACCTTGACAAGATCAGATCCATTATCGAATGGCCTACCCTGAAAGATGTATCTGATATTAGGTCCTTCATGGGCTTAGCAGGATACTATAGAAGGTTCATAAAAGGGTTTTCCAAGATTGGTTGTCCAATCACTGCCCTTCAAAAAAGGGGATTAAATTCATTTGGACGTCAAAATGCGAAGAAATATTTCAGGAGCTTAAACACCTCCTGACCCATGCACCCATGCTAAAGATTGTAGACCCGAATAATGATTTCCTCGTATGTACAGATGCCTGCAAGGAAGGACTCGGAGGACTCCTTATGCAAGAAGGACGTGTAATTTTCTACGCATACCGGAAATTAAATGAACATGAGATCAATTATGTGACCCATGACCTAGAGTTGGCTGCCATAGTACATGCTTTAAAAATGTGGAGGCACTACCTCCTGGGAAGAAGATTTGTGCTTATGACAGACCATTGTGGGTTGAGGCACATGTTTGATCAACTGAAACTCATCGCCAGGCAAGCTAGGTGGATGGATCTCCTAAGTGAATTTGATTTCGAAATAAAACACATAAAAGGAAAGGAAAATAGGATAGCCAATGACCTCAGTAGAAGTATAAAAATGATTCATCTGCCAGCAATGAGCACCTGCGAAACGGATGTCAAGGAAAGAGTCAGAAATGCACAAGAGACAAATGAATTCTTCAAGACTGTGACCTCATACCTAATACAAGAACCTATAGGACTAAAGTGTGGAGGCTGCCAAATGCTCGAGGGAGGACTGCTGACCTATAGATAAAGATTGTATATTCCAAACTGTGACGACTTGAAGAGGTTCATAATGGATGAACTGCATAAGATACCATTTACTGGTCACCCAGAATATCATAAGATGATCACGGCCACTAGGAAACAATTCTATTGGCCTGGGTTGAAGAGCGACATAGTTAACTATCTAGATAAATGCCTAGAATGCCAGCAAGTCAAGGCAGAGCACCGACACCCAGCAGGATTATTACAACCCATACCAATCCCAGAATGGAAATGGGAAACCATCTCCATGGATTTCATCACCGGATTACCAAAGTCGACCAAGAAAAATGATGCCATCATGGTCGTGGTGGAAAAACTGAGTAAGTCTGCTCATTTCATCCCTGTCAAGTCAACTTGCAAGGCAATAGATATTCCCAACATCTACATGAAGGAGATATTTAGACTGCATGGCATGCCCAAGGAAATTGTATCTGACAGAGATACCAAATTTACTTCAAACTTTTGGAAATCCCTAATGGTCGGTTTTGAGACTAAATTGTTGTTCAGCACAACCTACCACCCTCAAACTGATGGATAGACAGAAAGAGTGAACCAAATAGTAGAATACATGCAAAAGATGCATGTAATGCATCAACCTAAGAAGTGGGAAGACTACCTACCATTGGTATAGTTTGCCTACAACAATGGTTATCAGGAATCCTTGAGGATGACCCCTTTTGAAGTCCTCTATGGTAGACAATGCAAGATTCCAATCAGCTAGAGTAACACAGTGGACAGAATTACAATCAGACCTGACATGTTGAAAGAAATGGAACAGCAAGTGGTTCAGATAAGATAAAATATGAAGATTTTTCAGGATAGACAGAAAAGTTACGCCGACAGAAAGAGAATTCCTAGAGAGTTTAAGATTGGAGACCATGTTTATCTCTGAGTCAGACCCCGAAAGAGTTACCTAAGAATGAGAGCATGTGCCAAATTAGCACCACATTATTGTGGACCCTTTGAAGTCTTAGATAGAGTGGGACCCGTAGCCTATAGGCTAGCACTTCCTCCCACTGTAAAGGCACATAATGTTTTCCATGTTTCATTATTGAAGAAATATGTACATGATACTAAACATATAATTGATTGGTCTATGATCCAGGTGGAACCAGAGGGAGAATTCCTGCTAAAACCCCAATGCATACTAGACAAGAAAGAAACCTCACTCAGGAACAAAACCATTGCACAGGTCAAGGTGCAGTGGAAACACTTTGGCCCAAATGAGGCTACGTAGGAAATGGAAGATGCCATGAGACATGCATATCCAATTTTGTTTACTTATGTACATACATATTGTGTTAACAAATAGAACATCAAGGACAAAGTTCCTTTAAGGGGGAGGGAATTGTAACACCCTATTTCCCCCAGTCTGTAAATATAACTATATTGGTCGGGGAACTATGGAAAAATCAAAGGTGTGAATGTTTGTTTTGATGGACCTTTGAATAAAAGGTCGACGAATGTAAATTCTGTTATTTTAATAGAAAACAAATATGTATTGCATGATTGTTGTGAAGGGGATGTGCTAAGAGAGAGACCACGATTGCTAATGAAAAGGTGGTGGAGGGGACCTGGAATGGTTGTGTTAACCTCCACCGAACCAGTACCATACTGGATTTAAACTTGCTCAAGATCATAACAACACTCTGACCAGAAATGAATTCCCGTCAGGATGGTAGGTGGGAAGGCCTACTCAAGAGTTAATGAGGGGATGGGGGCAGACTGCCCACCTATAAGGCTTCCAGAACTGACCACGGATGGGGGAATTTGAGCCCCACGCAATATTGTTGAGGAAGGAAAGAAAGGGAGCGTGGTGTGGGCAGAGGGAGGGCCTGCAAAGAGTGCAGAGGCGGGAGCAAATCTCTCGGGTCCGAGGAAGAATTGAAAGTGAACAAGCGAGTTCTAATCACGGGGATAGGGAGACAGAGACAGGAAAAGGAGAGTAACTTTCGTCCTTACCTATTCTTATATGGGGATAAGGAGAGTAACCTTCATCCCTAACTTCCATTGAGCTGGAAGTAAGAGATTGAATCTCAGAGCATTGTGGCCTAAGCTCGAGGGTGGCCGGTGATAAATCCATTGGGAGTGACTGAGCCTATGGTTGGGTGGAAACGAGCACCCCTCTCAGCACTCACATCATGCCTTATGGTTATGATAAGTGTTTTATGCCTTGAGCTTTAAATTGGAAATAATGGATGTATGCTTGTTTTTATATGCCTATAAATGGTTTCTGCATTAAATGATTAAATTAAGAGTATGTGTTTGTTCCTTGAGAACTTTTACATTTGCTTGATTTTCCTAGGATCTAGTTTAATTCCTCAAAAGCACTTTCCCAGGGAATTCCATCACTGTCCTAGAGTCGAGTGAGTACTTCCCTGATTGCGAAGGTTGAATTCTGCAATCACTGTGAGGGCCAAGTCTATTAAGTTGAAGAGAGGTAGTGCAGATAGGCACGGGATCTTTGTGAGGCAAGCAGAGACTAAGAACCACCTAAGTTCTAGACTAGATGAAGGAATGCAAGAGATGTGCAGAAGACCCTTCTAGGTGTTATGTCCAGGAGAAAGAGCGCAATGCTCTTAATCCTTCTTAACTGACGAAAATCGGGAAGGATAATGATACTCAGGTATCGAAGGGGAATTCCCTTTAGATTGGAAGACGAACGGATGAGATCTGTTCGGGAGGATCCAAGGTCTGTAATGACCATCGGATTTGAAGAAGGAGAGCAGGATTTAACGCCTCGACTACTTTAGTCTTCGCAAGTTCACACATCAGGAGAATCGCACGTTGGCGCGACTAAACTTCTGAAACCAGAAGTTGTGATTCGATCTGGACCGTTAGATCGACGAAGGTCGTGGACCGTCGATCCAACGCGAACGAATTAAGGCAAGGAGTACGTGGGAATTCAAAATCCCCTAAGGAACCAGCTGTAGAGGAGGAGATCTGGACCGTCGAAATCCATGCCCAGACAACGAGAAGTGAGCATAGGAGGAAAATGGATCTGGGCCATCAGATCTAAAGCGTGTGGGCCAACAATCGTTGGATCTGAAGGAATGCACGAGACAAGTTTTGAAATCATTGGGACCATCCATCGGAAGGGACATGTGGCGAGAGCTCAGCATTTTGCTGACTCACAGAGCAAGAAGGTCAAAGAACATAACCGTTCAAACTCGTGATGTGAAAAATCACAATTTGATCTTGGTCATCCATCAAGGAGGACGCATGGCGAGGGATGAGCATTTCGCTGACTCGCAAGAGGGAAAAGTCAAAGAGGGAAGTCATGAGAACTCGTGATACGTGGAATTCTGGCGCGCTTTAGATTTAGGCCCTGGGTCATAGCGAATGGTCACATGGACGGAGGCCAAAGGGGGAGCTAAGGAACGTTAGCCCTTTTCGGAGCTCGGGAGTTGGAGGATTTGGGGCGCCTTGCACAGAAAGTCCTAAAGTTGCGAAATGTGATGCGTCGTTTATGTTAGGCCTATGATCATGGGAATGGCTACATGAGCGGAGGGAGCTAACGGTTGTTAAGCCCTTTAGTATCTCGAAAGTTGGGGAGCTAGGGGTGGCACATGCGTCGAAGTCCCAACATGCAAAGTCTCGAAGAACTTTTTGTGTAGGCGTGCGATCACATGTCGTGGTCGCGTGGAGGTGAAGCTCGCTCTTGCTGCTTAGTCACATAGGCAGAATGTTATAAAAAGGACATGTGGATTGGTTTAAATAGAGGTTCCAACTGGGAATCGAAGAGATGCTCCAGCTCAAAAGAGTTGAGAACGATCCTTGACCAGGAGGTCAGACTAATTCCTTGACCTTCCAAAATTAGGAACCATGAATGGAGTTTTTGTCCTTTAAGAAAATCAAAAAAAAATTATGCCCCATCGTGGGTGTGTTACAAATTGGTATCAGAGCATGGTTAAAACACTTGACCTGCTTGGGCTCACGCATGAGTCACTTAAAAACTCTATTTGGAGTACTTTTAAAAGAATGACACTCTACCTTACCTCTTTCTTAAAAAGTCTTATTTTAAAATGTTATTTAAGAAAATAATGAAATTTTGTACTGTGTGTATGCATTTAAAACATTGAGCCATGTATTGTCTATAAACTAATAGATCGTTATCTAACAATAAGTGTTTTTTACAACACTCAAGGAGTCAGTGAATCATCGGAAATCTTCAAGATTAAAGGATGATGATGTGTCATGAAGTGGGGGATGGCTCCCACAATAGAGATGAAGAATCTAACGAAAGGAGGGCGGTGGAAACCCCTCTAGATCTGGTTGAAACTGTAAGGAGCCTCAGGGTCAAGTTATAGAGTTTCAAGGCTGACAACGAGAGGTTGATAAAAGAGCAAGAGAAACAAACAGAAATTAATGCAGTCTTGCTACAGAGCTTATCCGACATACAAAGGCAACTGCAGCACGAACCCGCAACCATTCATGCAGACCGACGACACAAGAAGAGAAGTTGGAGTCCACCTGAGACCCGAAAAACACGACTCCATAAGTGACCCCACTGGGAGAAGTACCAAAAATAAGGTCCAACCTGGAGGCAGGGGACACTCATCGGGAGAGTCCTCTGGAAAGGAAGCTGACAACTACGAAGGATCTTCTAGTAGCAGGGCCAACTCGCATTCTCACAGGAAAGGAAAGAAGCGAAAGTGCTCCAAAACCCACGGTATTGAAGAGTTCAAGAAAGCCAAACCACCCTCTTTTGACAAAGATATTAAGAAGGGAGAAGAGGTGGAAGCTTGGCTGCTTGGTTTAAAGAAGTATTTCAGAGTCCATGACTACTCTGAAAACTTGAAGGCTCAAATATCCATCTTCAACCTGAATGGAAAGGCTTCCATATGGTGGGAAGACCTTAGGAATGTGAAAGGAGTCCATGATAAGGACTTATCATGGAAACAGTGCGAGAAATACTTCAAGAAGCAGTATTTGTCAGAAAAATACATGGATGGGAAAACTAAGGAATTATATGAGCTCTGGTTGGGGCAGCTCGCCATAGATGAATTTGTCAATAAATTCCTTGAACTACTGAGGTATATACCCTACATAAAAGATGAAAAAGCAAAAATGCAGCGGTTCATTAGTGGGTTACCTCAGACCTACTGGGATAGGATTGAGTTTGACGAACCAAAGAACTTAGAAGAAGCTATCCGGAAGGGGAGGTATTGTTATGATTAGTTTGAGAGTAAGACAAGACCCCACGAGGACTGGAAGAAGAAGAGTAGTTTGGGATTTCAAAAGAAAAGGTTTAAATCCTGAAGATTTAAGAACTATGTAAAATATTATAGAGGGAGCCTTCCTGCTAGAAGTGTATATCAGCAAAATTTCCCCTCTCAAAGTGGAAATAAACCTTTTCAGACAGTCCCAACAAAGACTGATAACCTACAGAAGGAACCCTTAAAATGTTGGGGTTGTGGAGAAAATCATAGATTGAGGGACTGCCCACATAGACAACAAAACAGTAAGGGGATCTACAATATCCAAGAAGCTACCACCATCAATGATGTGGCTAGGATCATTCCATGAATCTATGTAGCCCTGGACAATAGTCAAGTCGACCACCAAGCTTCAGTAGTGGAACTGGAAGGTATGATCACCAACCATCCAATTTCTATTTTAATTGACCCAGGTTCTAATTTGAGTTATGTGGCCCCTCGGACTGTCAATAAGTGTAAATTGCAACCAATTAGACATGTTAAACCATGGTTGGTACAACTAGCCACTGGGACCAAAAGAAAGGTGGCAGAGGCCATGCCAGCCTGCCATTTCATCATGGGTGAATTTCCCACCTGAGCGACCCTTAACATACTTCCCTTGGGATATTATGACCTATTGATTGGTATGGATTGGTTGGTTGCTTATAAAACTAAAGTGGATTATTATCATAAAACTTTAGAATGTGTAAACGAAGAAGGGAGAAAGATGAACCTCCAAGGGATTCAAAAGCCTGTCTCAGTGAGACAAATATCGACCCTTCAAATGAATAAGTATTGTAGAAAAGGGTGTTCCTTATATGCAATACAGGTGTTGGAATCCGTTAAGAACGACAAACCAAGCCTAGAGTACCACCCCATATTAAGAGAATACAAGGATGTATTCCCAAAACAAGTACCAGGTCTACCTCCGAGAAGGGATATTGACTTCTCGATAGAACTTACACTGGGAGCGGTACCAGCATCTATAACGCCATACAGAATGAGCAAGCTAGAGCTTGTTGAGCTCAAGATATAGCTAAAGGAGATGATGTAAAAAGGCTACATCTGACCCAGAGTATATCTGTGGGGAGCACCCATCCTATTTGTGAAAAATAAAGATGGCACACTCCGACTATGCATAGATTACAGACAACTCAATAAGGAAACCATAAAGAAAAGGTACCCCCTTACCGAGAATCGATGACTTGTTCGACCAATTGGGAGATGCATCCATCTTCTTAAATATCGACCTAAGATATGGCTACCATCAAGTCTAGATTAAGGATGAAGACATCCACAAAACAACCTTCAGGATGAGGTATGGCCACTACGAATTTGTGGTGGTGTCGTTTGGGTTAACCAATGCCCCCGCCACCTTTATGTGCTTGATGAATAATGTACTCAACAAATTTCTGGATAAATTTGTATTGGTTTTCATGGATGATATCATAATCTACTCCAAGAACAGGGAGGAGCACGAAGAACATCTTAGACTCATACTTCAAGTACTAAGAGATCATCAGCTCTACGCTAAGTTTAGCAAGTGTGATTTCTTTCAGAAGCAAGTCCATTACTTAGGCCATGTCATATCTAAGGAAGGGGTGGCAGTAGACCCTGACAAAATCAGATCCATTATGGAATGGCCTACCCTGAAAGATGTATCTGATATTAGGTCATTCATGGGCTTAGCAAGATACTATAGAAGGTTCATAAAAGGGTTTTCCAAGATTGGTTGTCCAATCACTGCCCTTCAGAAAAAGAGGATTAAATTCATTTGGACGTCAAAATGCGAAGAAAGATTACAGGAGTTGAAACACCTCCTGACCCATGCACCTGTGATAAATATTGCAGACTTAGATAATGATTTCCTCGTATGTACATATGCCTTCAAGGAAGGACTCAAAGGAGTCCTTATGCAAGAAGGACGTGTAATTTCCTACATGTCCTGGAAATTAAATGAACATGAGATCAATTATGTGACCCATGACCTAGAGTTGGCTGCCATAGTACATGCTTTAAAAATGTGGAGGCACTACCTCCTGGGAAGAATATTTGTGATTATGACAGACCATTGTGGGTTGAGTCACCTATTTGATCAACCGAAACTCAATGCCAGGAAAGCTAGGTGGATGTTGTTAACTCCCAAAATGAAACCGTCCTTTTGGTCAAGTTTTGTGGTGGATAGCATGGCTATCAGTAGTGTCTTCAAGTCATTTTTGAGTTTTTATAGCTGCAAAACTTAGGTTTTGGTTTTGGTCTTAGAAAATAATATGACCCATAAAGTCTTCTTTTCAAAATTTTCATATTTCACTTTCAACAGCTAACGTGTGTCCAAAAGTTGAGTGTTAGTTGTGGAAAGTGGCGACTTTCAGCAGCTAAGGAGCACTTTTCATAAGTCTGTGCGTTGTTCAAAGTGGTGATTTTAAAAATGTCCAACAATCGATTTTGCGGGTCGTGCGTTGTTGAAAGTACATAGTTTCCGCAGCTATGGAGCGGTCTTTCAAAGGTTGTGCGCTGGTGAAAGCGAAAACTTTCCGTAGCTAAGAAGCAGTTCTTAAAAGGTCACGCGCTGAGGAAAGTGAAGACTTTCAACAGCGAACGGGGGTTTTCCACAGGGTTATGCGTTGGTGAAAGAGGCAAGTATGAACAGCCAACAGAGGCGTTTTCTACAGGCCGTTGGTTGAAGAAAGCGGGAATCACGTGCGTGATATCCACATCTGAAGGCAATGATGATATGATCATCCCACGTCAAGCAAATCCAAATCATGCGCTGATGAGAGTGGGTAATGATGGAAACTCAATTCTGCACGTCAGAGTAGGATTATGATGCGAATTCGGCTCAGAAACTCACGCTCCATAATCATGGCATCGGGGATGTCAAGCTCGAATCCAGTGGTGCAGGTACAGAGGAGGTACCGCCAGCCTGACAATATCAAATCGAATAGTGGTTTCCATATCACACATCATTTTTGGAAGTCTGTTGAAGTTTCATTTGTTTCAAAACAGAGCCGAAGCCCGAAGTGCTTTCAACAGTGTAGAACCTCGGCTCGACCGGCAATTGCAGAGGTTACAAATTGTCGGGATTTTCAAGTTATAAAATGGTGAGGAAGCGTAGCGGGGCTCTACTCAAGAGAGAGCTAGATAATCTGTCCTTTTTACAGACGCATCCCGAAGTCCAGAAGCATTTTTCGAATGCAGGGTGTATTGAATTCGTTGAAAGGTTGCAAGTTGGTTGCCACCAGTCTATAGCAGAAGCCTTTGCCAAGACTTTCGATGGGAACAAGGCTCACGTCGGGTCCATGGAGATTGTGGTAGATGAAGCTACCATTGCTGCAGCAACAGGCCTACCAAGAACCGGTCAGAACTGGTTTAAAACCAGTGCTCCCAAAAAATTGGATTTCAGAGTTTATTTGAAAGAGGGGTACAGGCACAAGGCATGGAAAATGGGTATGCTAGTTTCTTATCTAGACGAAGAATGGCAGGAGTTGTTCAAAGGTATCCAATTGTACATTACCTTGGAAGGCAGGTATGATAAACTTATGATGTACCACTTCAAACTCCTGGATCATTTCACAGGCAAAACCCCTCTTAATTTGCCTTATTTCCTACATAAAAGTTTGACTAAGGTTTGCAAGAAGATTAGAGCTCAACCCTTGAACATAAAAACTACTCTGTGTCACTTCGACCTCATAAAATTGATTATCCTGGAGGAATTGAAACAATAGGGAAGGAGCTGAGAGCATTTTCTATTCTGGGAAGGTTTTGAAACACAGAACCAGATTGCAAATGAACAGGGGAAGGGTTCAAAGAAACAATCATCTCCTCAAAGCAGTTCAAGAAAAAGAAGGACCCTGCCAGGACCTCCAGAAGACAGAATATCTGGAATGAAGCCTCACAGGTTGAAGAGAAAGTTAAACTTTGAGCAGACCAGAGAACAGACCAGAGAACAGACCACAGAGCAGAACACAGAGCATCCTACAGAGCATAGTACAGGGAAGAGAACCAATATACTAAACTTGCCCTATTCAGATTCAGAATCAGAGCAGCAAGATCAATGCCCTGTCACCAAGAGTCCTGAGTAGTCAGCTGAGTGTGCACAAAACTATGAAACCTTCAATCAAACAGAACAGGGAGAAACATTGAAAAGCTCCAAGTCAAAGAAGTCTCAGAAAATCAAGCATTTAAAAGAGGTCATAGCTCAGCAAGAGGTCTTGGAGCGGGTGATTAAAGAAAGGTATAAGAAGTTGTCTAAAAACTTCGCCAAGACCAATGCTACGTTTGAAAGATTGGCTAAGGAAAGTGTTAGAGAGAAGAAGAGGAAGAAAAAACTCACCAAATACTACAACAGCTTGTGGTGGCTTGCCAAACGCCTCAAAAGGCAGATAAGGAGGTTGAAACAAAAACTAAGCCAAAAACCCCATCTAGATCTGAAGGTACTCGCTCAAGTTGTCGTTAATATGCAAGGTGAGAAATCGGAGACATACTGAGTTTTGTTGAAATCAAATTTTGGACATGAAAACTTATTTTGAGCGCAATCGGAACTTTCACCAACGCAAAGATATTACTTTATGACCCGTTAGCTGTGGAAAGTGACGAATTTCAACAGCTAACCCGCGAAAAATTAAACGAGTGCGCTGTTGAAAGTTGAAAAAGTAATTTTTTAAGCCAAGGACAGGACAGTTCATTCCAAACAGGTTTTGAAGGAGTTCCGGTGTATCAGTGGGCTATCAGATCGCATGCAAAAGGGTTAGCATCAGAGGTTTGAGAAAATTTTGGTAACACATGAAAAACCATTTCCTAAAAAATCGACCATGAACGTTGAGAGATCCAACTGTCAAGGACAGGTGTCCTGCTATTATTCACCACATTGTAGATACTAGGAGCTAAAGGATGCAAATGGCGAATTTTGAAGATTGAAGACAGATCGACTTTTAAGTTTAGTTGTTAAAGACTTTATTTTCAAGTTGTTTAGATAGAATTGAATTGTCTTTATTAAATACAGATCCATGTTTTTAGGATCTGTATAACTGTTTGTAAGAGGCTATAAATGCCTATTTTTGATATGAAACAAGGGTTCAAACTGGGAGACATTTTGATGCCATTGTATAGACTCTTTTTGCAGAAATAAAGTGGAGTTTCCTTTCGTTTGCAATACCAGAATTATTCATCTTTCATTCTCTGTACTTTAATTTCAGTTTATTTTAGTTCATAAAGACTGTTACCTCTTTGTTGAACTCATAGTCTTGAAATTAGAGGATTCCTTGTTGTCTTGTATTAGGCCCTACTTTCACTAGTATTGGCAAATCAAGAATAGTTTTCTCCATACTCTATTTCAATTATTGGATCTGGTTATTGTTTACTGAAAGCACTGTATCTTTAAATGTGTGATGAGTTGTTTCTTATACAAACCATTGAAGACCCCATTGTCCCAAATACATAAAAACC
>SNQJ01S0036410.1:54684-65042 GCA_010110895.2 Picea sitchensis
CCTCAAAAGGCAGATAAGGAGGTTGAAACAAAAACTAAGCCAAAAACCCCATCCAGATCTGAAGGTACTCGCTCAAGTCGTCGTTAATATGCAAGGTGAGAAATCGGAGACATACTGAGTTTTGTTGAAATCAAATTTTGGACATGAAAACTTATTTTGAGCGCAATCGGGACTTTCACCAACGCAAAGCTATTACTTTATGACCCGTTAGTTGTGGAAAGTGACGGCTTTCAACAGCTAACCCGTGAAAAATTAAACGAGTGCGTTGTTGAAAGCTGAAAAAGTAATTTTTGAAGCCAAGGACAGGACAGTTCATTCCAAACAGGTTTTGAAGGAGTTCTAGTGTATCAGTGGGCTATCAGATCGCATGCAAAAGGGTCATCATCAGAGGTTTGAGAAAATTTTGGTAACACATGCAAAACCATTTCCTAAAAAATCGACCATGAACGTTGAGAGATCCAACTGTCAAGGACAGGTGTCCTGCTATTCTTCACCACATTGCAGATACCAGGAGCTGAAGGATGCAGATGGCGAATTTTGAATATTGAAGACAGTTCGACTTTTAAGTTTAGTTGTTAAAGACTTTATTTTCAAGTTGTTTAGATAGAATTGAATTGTCTTTATTAAATACAGATCTATGTTTTTAGGATCTGTATAACTGTTTGTAAGAGGCTATAAATGCCTATTTTTGATATGAAACAAGGGTTCAAACTGGGAGACATTTTGATGCCATTGTATAGACTCTTTTTGCAGAAATAAAGTGGAGTTTCCTTTCGTTTGCAATACCAGAATTATTCATCTTTCATTCTCTGTACTTTAATTTCAGTTTATTTTAGTTCATAAAGACTGTTACCTCTTTGTTGAACTCATGGGCTTGAAATTAGAGGATTCCTTGTTGTCTTGTATTAGGCCCTACTTTCACTAGTATTGGCAAATCAAGAATAGTTTTCTCCATACTCTATTTCAATTATTGGATCTGGTTATTGTTTACTGAAAGCATTGTATCTTTAAATGTGTGATGAGTTGTTTCTTATACAAACCATTGAAGACCCCATTTTCCCAAATACATAAAAACCATTATTCTTAAGTTACCAAGCATCCTTAGCCTACAACCCTAAGAAGTTACTTGGAGTGATAACAGATGCCTCTCCTAAGTGAATTTGATTTTGAAATCAAACACATAAAAGGAAAGGAAAATAGGGTAGTTGATGCCCTCAACAGAAGTATAAAAATGATTCATCTGGTAGCAATGAGCACCTGCAAAACGGATGTCGGGGAAAGAGTCAGAAATGCACAAGAGACAGATGAATTCTTCAATATTGTGACCTCATACCTAAGACAAGAACCTACAATACTAATGTACAAAGGCTACCAAAGGCTACCCAGGATATCAGAAGATGATCACGGCCACTAAGAAACAATTCTATTGGCCTGGGTTGAAGAGTGACATAGATAACTATCTAGTTAAGTGCCTAGAATGCCAGCAAGTCAAGGCAGAGCACTGACACCCAACAGGATTATTACAACCCCTACCAATCCCAGAATGGAAACGGGAAACCATCTCCATGGATTTCATCATCGGATTACCAAAGTCGACCAAGCAAAATGATATCATCATGGTCGTGGTGGACAAGTTGAGTAAGTCTGCTCATTTCATCCCTATCAAGTCAACTTGCAAGGCAATAGATATTTCCAACATCTTCATGAAGGAGATATTCAGACTGCATGGCATGCCCAAGGAAATTGTATCTGACAGAGATACCAAATTTACTTCAAACCTTTGGAAATCCCTAATGGCCATTTTTGAGACTAATTTTTTGTTCAGCATAGCCTACCACCCTCAAACTGATGGACGGACAGAAAGAGTGAACCAAATAGTAGAAGACATGCTAAGGATGCATGTAATGCATCAACCTAAGAAGTGGGAAGACTACCTACCATTGGTAGAGTTTTCCTACAACAATGGTTATCAGGAATCCTTGAGGATGAGGCCTTTCGAAGTCCTCTATGGTAGACAGTGCAAGATTCCAATCAGCTGGAGTAACCCAGTGGACAACATTAAAATTGGACTTGACGTGATGAAATAAATGGAACAACAAGTGGTTCAGATAAGACAAAATCTGAAGATTGCTCAGGATAGACAAAAACGTTACGCCGACAGAAAGAGAATTCCCAAAAAGTTCAAGACCAGAGACCATGTATATCTCTGAGTTAGACCCCGGAAGAGTTCCCTAAGAATGGGAGCCTGTGCCAAATTAGCACCTTAGTATTGTGGACCCTTTGAAGTCTTATATAGAGTGGGACCCGTAACCTATAGGCTAGCACTTCCTCCCACTGTAAAGGCACATAATGTTTTCCATGTTTCATTATTGAAGAAATGTGTACATGATACTAATCATATAATTGACTGGTCTATGATCCAGGTGGAACTAGAGGGATAATTCCTGCCAGAACCCCAATGCATACTAGATAGAAAGGAAACCTAACTCGAGAACCGAACCATTGCAGAGGTCAAGGTGTAATGGAAACACTTTGGCCCAGATAAGGCTACGTGAGAAATGGAAGATGCCATGAGACAGGCATATCCAAAAATTTTTACTTCTGTACATACATATCGTGTTGACAAATAGAACATCGAGGGCGATGTTCCTTTAAGGGGGAGGGAATTGTAACAACCTATTTCCCCCAGTCTATAAATATAACTATATTGGTCGGGGAACTATGGAAAACTCAAAGGTGTGAATGTTTGTTTTGATGGACCTTTGAATAAAAGGTCGACGAATGTAAATTTTGTTATTTTAATTGAAAACGAATATGTATTGCATAACTGTTGTGAAGGGGATGTGCTAAGAGAGAGACCATGATTTCTAATGAAAAGGTGGTGGAGGGGACCCGGAATGGTTGTGTTAACCTCCACTAAACCAATACCATACTGGATTTAAACTTGCTCAAGATCAAAACAACCCTCTGACCAGAAATGAATTCTCGTCGGGATGGTAGGTGGGAAGGCCTCCTCAAAAGTTAATGAGGGGATGGGGGCAGACTTCCCACCTGTAAGGCTTCCAGACCTGACCATGGATGAGGGAATTTGAGCCCCACACAATCTTGCTAAGGAAGGAAAGAAAGGGAGCGTGGTGTGGGCAGAGGGGGGGCCTGCGAAGAGTGCAGAGACGGGAGCAGATCTCTCGGGTTCGAGGAAGGATTGAAAGTGAACAAGTGAGTTTTGATCACAGGGATAGGGAGACAGAGACAGTCGAAGGAGAGTAACCTTTGTCCTTACCTATTCCTGTATGGGTAGAAGGAGAGTAACCTTCGTTCCTAACTTTTGTTGAGTTGGAAGTAAGAGATTGAATCTCAGAGCATCATGGCCTAAGCTCAGGGGTGGCCAGTGATAAATCCATTGAGAGTGACTGAGCCTATGGTTGGGTGGAAATGAGCACCCCTCTTAGCAGTCGCATCACGCCTTATGGTTCTGATAAGTGTTTTTATTCCTTGAGATTTAAATTGGAAATAATGGATGTATGCTTGTTTTTATATGCCTATAAATGGTTTCTGCATTGAATGATTAAATTAAGAGTATGTATTCGTTCCTTTAGAACTTTTACATCTGCTTTGTTTTCCTAGGCTCTAGTTTAATTCCTCAAAATAACTTTCCCAGGGAATTTCATCACTGTCCTAGAGTCGAGTGAGTACTTCCCTGATTGCGGAGGTTGAATTCCACAATCACTGCGAGGGAAGATTCTATTAATCTCAGGAGAGGTAGTGCAGATATCCGCAGGCTCTCTGCGAGGCAAGCAGAGACTAAGAACCACCTAAGTTATAGACTAGATGAAGGAATGCAAGAGCTGTGCAGAAGACCCTTCTAGGTGTCACGTCCAAGATAAAGAGCGCAACGCTCTTAATCCTTCATAACTGACGAATCTCAGGAAAGATAGTCAGACTTAGGTATCGAAGGGGAATGCCCTTTCGCTTGGAAGACGAATGGATGAGATATGTTCGGGAGGATCCAATGTCTGTAACGACCGCCAGATTTGAAGAAGGAGAGCAGGCATTAACACCTCGACTACTTCAGTCTTCGCAAGTTTGCACATCAGGAGAATCTCACGTTGGCGTGACTAAACTTCTGAAACCGGAAGTTGAGATGTGATCTGGACCGTTAGATCGAGGAAGGTCGTGGACCGTCGATTCAACCCAAACATATTAACGCAAGGAGTATGTGGGAATTCGCAATCCCCTAAGGACCTAGTTGTAGAGGAGGAGATCTGGACTGTCAAAATCCACACCTAGACAACAAGAAGTGAGCGCAGGAGGAAAACAGATACGAGTCGTCAGATCTGAAGCGCATGGACCAATAGTCGTTGGATCCAGAGGAAGATGCACAAGACAAGTTCTAAAATCATCGCGATCATCCATCAGAAGGGACACGTGGCGAGAGCTCAGCATTTCGCTGACTCGCAGAGAAAGAAGGTCAGATAACATAATCATTCGAACTCGCAATGTGTGAAATCGCTATTTGATCGTGGTCGTCCATCAAGGAGGATGCATGGAGAGGAATCAGCATTTCGCTGACTCGCGGGAGGGAAAAGTCAAAGAGGGAAGTCGTGAGAACTCGCGATACGTAGAATTCCAATGCGCTTTAGAGTTAGGCCATGGGTCATAGTGAATGGTCACATGGACGGAGGCCAAAGGGGGAGCTAAGGAACGTTATCCCTTTTTGGAGCTNAGTTGGAGGATTTGGGGCGCCTTGCATCGAAAGTCTCAAAGTTGTGAAATGTGACGCATCGTTTAGGTTAAGCCTATGGTCATGGGAATGGCCACGTGAGTGGAGGGAGCTAATGGTCGTTAAGCCTTTTCGGAGCTCGAAAGTTGGGGAGCCAGGGGTGGCACATGTGTCGAAGTCCCAACATGAGAAATTTTGAAACACTTTTTGTGTAGGCGCGCAGTCACAGCTCGTGGTCGCGTGGAGGTGAAGCTCGCCCTTGGTGCTTAATAACATAGGCGGAATGTCATAAAAAGGACCTGTGGATTGGTTTAAATAGAGATTCCAGCTAGGAATCGAAGAGCTTCTCCAACTCAACAGAGTTGAGAATGATCCTCAACCAGGAGGTCGGACTAATTCCCTGACTTTCCAAAATTAGGAACCATGCATGGAGTTTATGTCCTTTAAGAAAATCGAAAAAAATGTATGCCCCATCGTGGGTGTGTTACATATAGATACTTTGAAACATTTGTGAACTGTGGTAAAGTGAAGCCTGCGAGTTCGAGGAGTTCGCAGTGGAATTGTATATCACAGAAGTTTTGAGTGCAAGATGTATATCACGGAACAAGAAGGAGCAGAGTTCAAAAGCGCCAACCCGGCAACCGTGACCATAAAATTGGCTAAGTATGGAAAGGAACAGTGGTCGGTTGGATTCGTCATGCGAGGATATAGATGGAGATGAAGATATGTCAGCCCGCCAATGCTGGAACCCGCGATCATAGAAAGGCCACTAAGTATATAACCAGAAAGCAATAATACATGGGAAGAAGAAAAGGGAAAAAGGGCTAAGGAGTCTGCGGTGGAATTGTAGATCACAGAAATTTTGAGTGCAAGATGTATATGACGGAACAAGAAGCAGAAGAGTTTGAAAGCGTCAACCCGGAAACTGTGGGCATAAAATTGGCTAAGTATGGAAAGGAACAACGGTCGGTCGGATTCGTCATGTGAGGATATAGATGGAGGTGAAGATATGTCATCCCCGCCAAAGTTGCAACCCATGATCATAGAAAGGCAACAAAGTATATAATTAGAAAGTGATAATACACGGGAAGAAGACAAGGGAAAAGGGGCTAAGTATCTCACAAAAGGACATCTATTGTTCGTTTATTAATGCCAATCCTTTCGAACCCCTGGTGAGTTTTCACTAGTAAAAGAATAAATTGTAGATCACGGAAGTTATTTCGGTGCAAGATGTATATGACGGAACAGGGGACATAAGTGTTGGATACCGCAAACTCGGGACCCAGTGATCAGATAATTGACTAAGTATTGAAAGGAATCGCGGTCGGTTGGGCTTATGGTGTGAAGATATAGATAAAGAGTTGTCAATTTGTGAATCTAGGAGGTCGTGATCATATAGATGCTACTAAATATAGAACCACAAAGGGATAATAGAGGGGGACAAAAGAGGAAAAATTAAGAGAAAGTGTTTATATTTATTCCAATAGTATTCATATTAATATATATTAATAGATTATTTCTGGTCCAAATGCATATCATATTCCAATTTGCAGGATCCTATTTGGTTCACAAATTTTGTTGAAATCCATAAACAACATCTACTCTTTGTTTATTAATGCCAATCCTTTTGAATCCCTGGTGAGTTCTCACTAGTAAAAGCATAAATTGCACATCGCGAAAGTTCTTTGGGTGCAAGATGTATATGACGAAACAGGGGACATAAGTGTTGAATACCACAAACCTGGCACTCGGTGATCAGATAATTGGCTAAGTATTGAAAGGGACCACGGTCAATCGGGCTCATGATGTGAAGATATAGATAAAGAGTTGCCAATTTGTGAATCCATGAGGTCGTGATCATATAAATGAGACTAAATATAGAACCACAAAGGGATAATAGAGGGGGGGGGGAAGGAAAAATTAAGAGTTTTTTTACATTCATGTGGTCAAAATGTATATTGCGGAGCTCTGGGCACTCTTTGCAACTCGCGGAAGATTCGAAACACAATTTTGAGGCCGTCAATCCAGGAACCCGCAATCGAAAAAGTGTCCAAGTATGGAACAGGGAAACGTTGGTCAGGACTTGTTTTTGCTAATATATTGAAATTTGTAATAGCTTTGTCATTACCTGGCAAGATCTTCTGTGCATGTTTCTAGACAAGTTTTGTACGGATGGTTGGTTCTTGAGACTTTTTCTTATTAATGATGATCTTTACGGTTGTTGCCTGATGTCATTTTAGTGTTAAACCTTTGGTGTTTTATTTCTGAAAAGAAGTACGAGGATGGGCAGAACATGAAATAGTGACTAGGAGTTGGAGATTTCGTGAACCCGCCAACGTGAGGATCCAAAATAAGGTGACAAGGTCTCCCTAGAAGACGTGAGGCCCCGACGGCCAAATTGTATAGCTCGGAAAATTTGAATGCATAATGTGTAACATAGAAGAGGGGACAATGTTGGAGTCTGATAGTCAATTTGTATATGGTGGAGGACCAGGTGCCAATTATTTCATACCAGTGTGTTCAGTTGTCACTAGTAAGAGCATAGTTAATGTATATTAGGAAGGACGTGAAGTTAGTAGGGATGGAAGGCAACGACAGATAATTTGAGTGAAGTTAATGTATACAAAAATTTTGAGTGCAATATGTATATCACAGAACAATAAGAAGTCAAGTTCGTAAACGCCAACCCAGCAACCGCGGCCATAAAATTGCCTAAGTATGGAAAGGAACAGTGGTCGGTCGGATTTGTCATGTGAGGATATAGATGGAGATGAATATATGTCAGCCCGCCAAACCTGGAAACAGATATCATATAAATTCGGCTAAGTATATAACTAGAAAGCGATAATGGACGGGAAGAAGAAAAGGCAAGTTCGTATGTGCCAACCCGGCAACCGCATCCATAAAATTGACTAAGTATGGAAAGGAACAGTGGTCGGTCGGATTCGTCATGTGAGGATATAGATGGAGATGAAGATATGTCATCCTTCCAACCCTGCAACCCACGATCATAGAAAGGCGACTAAGTATATAACCAAAAAGCGATAATGGACAAGAAGAAGAAAAGGGGAAAAGGGCTAAGTATTTGATAGGAGAAAATCCATTTTTCGTTTATTAATGCCAATGTTTTCGAACCCCTACTGGGTTCTCACTAGTAAAAGCATAAATTGTAGATCACGGAAGTTCTTTGGCTGCAAGATGTATATGACGGAACAGGGGACATAGTTGTTGGATATCGCGAACCCGGGACATGGTGGCCAGATAATTGGCTAAGTATTGGCCAAGATAAAGTTTTGCTATTTATTTCAATAGTATTCATATTAATATATATAATAGATTATTTATGTTTCAAATGAAAATCATTTGCCAATTTGCAGGATGTTGTTCAGTTCGCAAATTTCATTGAAACAACGGAAGTTTTGAGTGAAAGATGTATATAACACAACAAGAAGCAGCAGAGTTCGAAAGCGCCAACTCGGAAACCGCGGCCATAAAATTGGCTAAGTATGGAAAGGAACAACGGTCGGTCGAATTCGTCATGTGAGGATATAGATGGAGATGAAGATATGTCATCCCGCCAATGCTAGAACCCGCGATCATAGAAAGGAGACTAAGTATATAACCAGAAAGCGACCATAGACGGGAAGAAGAAAAGGAGAAAAGGGATAAGTATCTCACAGAAGAAAATCTATTGTTCCTTTATTAATGCCAATCTTTTCGAACCCTTGGTGAGTTCTCACTAGTTAAAGCATAAATTGCATATCACGGAAGTTCTTTGGCTGCAAGATGTATATGACGGAACAGGGGACATAGGTGTTGGATACCGCAAACCCGGGACTCGGTGGCTAGATAATTGGCTAAGTTTTGGCCAAGAGAAACTTTTTATATTTATTCCAATAGTACTCATATTAGTATATATGCACAGATATTATCAAATATAAGAAGCTACAATATATGCAAGATATTGAACAGGAACATGGTGTCAACACTTGAGTTGCCTTATTGTAATAGTCATTAATTCATTCTATTTACGTAAGTATAGGGACGGCGCCACATAAGTATGGCCTATGACAAATTATTCTTCCATGTAAAATGTAAGGAATGAACAGAGTAGCCTTTATTTAAATTGAAGTACTGGGAAGCAGAAAGAAAAGCTTGTCATCCATGTTTAACGAAACACGGAAAAAAGGTACAAAATAAAATGAAAAGCAATACCAGAGATTGGAAAACACCATAAATAAATAAAACCGCAAATATTCTATATTCAAATAAGATGGGTTACAAAATACAGCTGAGATTATTTGCCACAATGACTGTGATTTGGCCTACCGCCGACCAATAAAAAAATGTGTACAATAATGAAGCTCGTTGACAGTCTTCTTGATGATCAAATGATTGATTCGTAAAAAACAACGAGTTGAATATCAATTTTGAGTCTTCCCAATTTTTTGAATAGCTTGTCTCTTCTAGATATGGGATGCTTGCATTGGTTGGTTTTTCAACATTGGGGTTTAAGGTGCCATCCTTGTAATGTTCCTTACCATTGACATCCAAGACAACTTAGAAATGTGATTCAAGCCCAATTCAAAGTCGAGGGAGTCATTTTATGTGACGTTAGTTATGGGGGAAACAAATCATGTTAGGTAACAAAAACCGACACAGGAAAAAATTTCAAGTATGTTGTGACTATAATTCTCCCTGTATTCGATCATCTGTTTGGTTGAAAATCCTGCCTGAAGATTTGTATGTTGAACTTCTTTGTTTTATTACAGTAAATTGGAAGGAACTTCCAAGGCAGCTGCAAAATTTTCTTCTATTGAAGTACATGATTTCTTCCGACAACACAGGTCTGGCAAGTGTATCAAATGTTGCAGATCGCATCAAAATATATCTTTTGTCGTATGGGTAGCAGACATGGCGGCCCACAGAAAGGTCTAGAATGTTCGGAAGTGATGCCAAATATTACTCCATGCCTGAATACACTCGGTAGGGAATTATAAAATTGGATACCAAACAACGGGAGAAACTGTATGGGCGTTTGAATAAATATTCTGAAATTACAGAACGTTTTATGCCAAAGTTGTAACAGAATTGACAGACAACCAATTTCTATGTCAAATAGTGTTGAGCAATCTTTGGATGCAGCAACAGACTCGACATACAATCAAATTTCAATCCAGGTAGTTTCACCTTCAGGCATCCACATACACAGTGACCCCGGGCTCCAGATAGCTTCGGCCTCAGACATCGACATTGGCGATGGAAATGGGAAAAGTGTTATTGACTGCACTGCGACAATGCGGTGAACAAGCAAGGTTGTCATTGTCAAAGTACTTAAACTGCAGAATTGTCAGACCTGCAAAGAACATCGACTTTAATGTTGCGTTCTCATGAAATCTACAATTTTGGTTTGAGTCCATAAATCTTTGGACATCGGGTGTCATGTGCGATAATGAGCTTTACATTAGGCACATGCCAGACATATGTTATCTGACATTGCGGTGTTAATGCAATTTCCATAGTGGACGACGGCTCAATTGCATTGGCACAAACAATATTAAGTTTGTGATTACTTAACATCCTTGAAGGACGTGAACCCCAAACAACACCTAAAAAAATTCGAACAGGCATTTGTTCA